>JARJLU010011448.1:0-30612 GCA_030272975.1 Sparidentex hasta | reverse complement strand
TATATATTGATAGAACAGCTGAAGACGTGACAGGAAACAGGATGCAAAGGGCCCCAGGCCAGGACTCAAACCCGGGTTCGCTGCAGCGAGGACAAAGCCTCTGTACATGGGTCACCTGCTCTACCCAGTGAGCTAAACGGCACCCCTTCAGATCATATCTTATAATAATGTGAATAAATTCAAGCAAAATACAGACTTCGCTTATCCATTCTAATGCATTCCCCACAGGGTGGTGGTTTCTAAATCACATGAGTATTTCCTGGTAATATCAGCCCTGAACGATTAGGGCTTAAGTCAGTGTTGACATGTTGTGTCTCCCTTGTCTTTATCATTGGTATTAATCAGGTCCATCGATGGGCAGCGTTCTTTCAGTTTAAAGGTTAAACATGCTCATCACTGTACCGTAAGCCCTGACTGCTCTGTGCTTTCCCAGCAGCTTCTGCTGTTCAACAAGAGATTAAAGTTGTAACCCATCTGCAGGCAGAAGATTAGAGGTCCTCAATACACTCAAGATAGACACAGGGGGTCCACAGCTGCTAAAGCTCCTCGTTTATCCCATAAATGGCCCATTTTACCATATTGTGAATTCTGCCGAATTGAGCTGCCGCTGTGAGAAAGGAGTCGGTGTTTTAATGCAATTAAATCAGTCAAAATGTATTTATATAGCACTTTTTTTTTTTTTTAAAGTGCTGTACAAAAAACTGAAATGGCACTGAAAAACACAAAGACCAGTTAAGACAGACACATAGACAAACAGGGGCCACTCTCATACTGAATTAAAAGCCAAGGAATGAAAATGTGAATGCAGTGGCACGTAGTCTGAGCGAACATGCCATCATTGTGGTCCAGTCTTCCACGAGCACTGACATTTTATAGTCTTAATGAAACTATAGTCTAGAGCTGAAACAATTAGTCGGGAATCAACCCAGTCACCATAATAAATGTCAGCAAAGTAAGTTTCTGCAAACCTCAGATATGTTGAAATATTGTGTATTATAATCTTGTGAGAACTGTGTGCGTATAATCTGATTAGGTTTAGGCACAAACACTTGATTAAGGTTAGGAAAAGATCGTGTTTGGGCCTAAAACACCTGTTTTGGTTCTCGCAAATACAGCTAAGGAGGTTTCATTAAAAACTTAATTTATTGCTCTGCTGGCAAAAACCTGGCTGCCCCTTATTGCCCTAAAGATGGCTGGAAATTGTCCCAAGTTCCATTTACAGATATCCATTAATTTGCACTTTCCAATGTTGAAACACAGTCTTGAACAGTGGTCACTGGCTCGGTCAATATGTCAATCTGGTACGTAATCTATGACACATTGAAATGTGAGCCTATCAGTAGTTGGTAGTTGTAGAAATTTTAGCTGACAACATGTTATGAAGCGACAGCTTCATGAATCCATCAGTTGATGTACAGAAAATGACTCAGCAAATGATAATAAAAATGAATACTTAGTAATAATAGTTGAAGCAAAGATGCCAGATATTCACTAGTTCCAGTTGTGAAGACGCAGGTCTTTGATTAAATTTTCTCTCATTATGTGATTTTCAGACTGAACATCCAGGATTTGGATTGTTTGATAAAACAAGGGATTCAATTAAATCATGCTGAGCTTCAGGAAATTGTTCATTGACTAATATCTAATAAAAAAACATGCTTAATTGAACTGCGATCTATTTGATGGCTCATGTTGAGTAATGCTTTGCTTTATTTTCACCCAAACTGCTACAACAACAAGCTAATTCCACCATAAATGATGAATGAACACAAATGGTTGGAGCAAGAGCCGGAAACAACATGTTAGCTGTTCCTAATCAGGTTGTGTTGTTAGTGCTGCAATGACAGACTCCATTGTCAGTGAGAAAATCAACAGAATTAAACATATTTCCTGTGAAGCCCCTGCCAGTGCTGATGCTGGCACAGCGTTCACAGGCGCTGTGGAGCTAGTCTGCTGTGTTGTGGTGTGTTTGAACCAAAGGAAGATAAAGTGTTTGCCACTTTTAAGTCTACAGATTAATGGATGTTGGGAGCTGTAACATGTTTCTGAAGTGCCTCTTAGATGTCTACAGGAACAGTTGAGTTTCTTTTTTTTTTTATCTGTGAAAGCACATCAGTGTGCTTGCCAGCATTTTGGAGGAGGGGTGAACCTTCTGTTTAGCCAGAGCTCAACTTTTCATCCCATCCCATCTGTTTTCGCCCCGGCTCACTGAATAAAGAGGCCTTTGACATTATCCACTGATAAAAGTCAGAGAGACAGAGGCAGAGAGAGGTGTTGCAGGTGAGACAGAAGGAAATCAATTTTGGTGTGGGCCCTTTGTAAGCGACTGCGTTATCAGCTAACTGGCTCTTATTTTTGACGGAAGCTGAAAGGGTTGGTAACAAAAGGTCATTCTGGATTCCACTCATCCCAACTTTAGTCCAGTCTTCAGGCTATTCAGCTGGTTAATCAGACATTGTGCCCAGAGCGTCTGGTATACCAGAGTCCATCCCCACAACGCCGTCTCGCAGCCTTGTTGATTACTGAGGTGTTTCTCTTATCTCCGCTCACCAGGGGCTTCATAGCAAACAGTGGAGAGCAAGGGCCGAGCATTACACAAAAACAATTAGCATAACGCCCCCCGAAGCCAGAAAGAGATTTAAAATCAGTTCTGAAAACAGATTTGTTCAACCTGCAGGCCCACAACCAATTTTAGTCCAGCCTCCAGTGGATATGCTCATAGGTGAGTTCATGCAATTCATGTAAATCTCTGGGTTGTCATCCCACAATAACACGAAGGTTTCGTGACGGCGACGTCTGTCATTGTACATAATATTACATCTCCTGTTCATGATACAAAACAACCTTCATGTTATGGATGGAATGGCAGCCAAAAACCCCAATCCACTCCTGAGAATAGTAGCTACCTGTTATGAGAAAAGAAGATAAGATAGAGTTTTATAATTCCCAGAAGAAATTCCAGTGCCAGAGATTGCTTCCAAAATATTTAGAGCACAACCGCTAACAAGCATTGGGTCCTCAAGTTAGGGTAACACACTGAGCCCAGTTCAAAGTATTCAAAAAATTCAAATTATGAAGTATTTTAAGAGTAAATTCTCCTTTAACATAATTTAATAACTACTGCTGTCAAGTTTTAGCCATTCATCTCCAGTTGTCCCTGAGGAATTACTCAGAGGTTAAAGACACCAAACTCTATTTGTGCTTGGCCGCTGTAATCTCGGTGTTGACGCAACTTTTCTCTCACCCTGGCCAGATGAAAAAAAGTGTTTTTAAAACATATGTTGACAGACTGAAGGCAGGAGACTGAAGATAATGTCGTCTCAATTTGGAAAACTGGCACCTGTGTCTCAGTTTAGGCAATTAGATAGTCACAGGACTCCTCCTTTGATTCTGCGTGAGAGTTTGAAATGTGGTTCGGCTTTTGAATACCAACTTGACTGCGGATCAAAAAAAATAAAAAGATAAAAATCTTGTGACCAGTTGGGCGTAGTCAGAAATTTAATATAGTTCTTAGAAATTCAGTGTTGATTACATTATAGGTAGTGACTGAATTAGCAGCTGGCAGCTAAGTTCACCCTAGATAACCTGTAAACACAGTCAGTTTATAGATCATTTGGCTTGTTGAATCACTGTTTTTATTTTTTGTTCAACAGTCACTCTTAATGGTGATATTCTGAATGAAGCATTTGCTGTGCCCCATTTCCCTTCAATACATTTTATCCGCCTATCAACCCTTCCTTTCTCACATGGCACATTAAGTTGACATTGTAAAGATGGCAGTTTTAGTACTCTGCGTGACTTTTTTTAAGCGCTGGGTCCTTGATTTCATGGTAGCAGATAGATAAAAGCAGAATGAGAAGAACTTCGATATGTACATAACTTAAATTGTGTGTGATGTAAATTTACTATGTTAGTAAAAAGAACTTCTGCATTCACACCAGACACCAACAGTGGTCCCCCTGATGAAAGTTGTGTGCATGCATATTACACAAGTGTAAATGTGAGTTGTAAAAAGCTGCTTTCACAATCAACCTATTTTGGCCTCTCTCTGACAGGGACGGCACATTATTACTATTTTGGAATCGAAAATTGGGGTTGATAGTAACTGGGATTGAAAAAAGCAGCATCAGAATCTGAATCAGCAGGGACACAAAGCATCGCTCTTACTATAACTCAGTGCACGCTGCCACTGAAAGCCTTCCCCAGCAATTACATATAACTATACTGTTACGGAACTTATCACATAACTCAATCTTTGATACATTGCATATTGAACCCCCTTGATTTGGACCACCTCACATTTCAAACGGGTCCTAACTAAAAAGAAAAAAAAACAACATTGATGTATCTTAAAAAAAAAAAAAAAACTTTATTCAACACCCCTCAAAAAATATCAACATTTCTTTAGCTTTGGTATCAACTCATGTACATTAATTTATACAAGATCTGGAGAGCACATAGAAAACAGTGTGCTAAAAGTGAATTACCAAAACAACTGCACACACTGTAATCGTGTGCAGTGGCGTAAAAGTACCACACAACTTACAGCTTAGACATTCACGGACAACACAGCAATGATGCACTGCTTTCAGAAACTGCACATTTATCTCTGTACTGCAAGAAGGAAAAGGTGTCAAGTCAGCTATCAAAAAAATGAATAAGATGCAGACAAGCACATGGCAAACAATATATACAGAACAAACTTATCCCATCTGAAAGATACTCGTTGCCTCAAGTCGAGCATGTTGTTATGTTCTGGAGAAACACTGGAAAATAACTCGTGTTTGGTGTTAAGATTTCCTCCGGCAATGTCGCTCGTGCAAATAGTTTGACTTTTACAGAAATTATGAGCAGAGGCTGATGTCTTTGCACATGCACTGCTGACTGTGTGCCAATGAATAAGGCACTGGACTGCTAATAATTTCATCAGATTGTTTGAAGATTGCTCTTTTACGTTAAATGACCTATGTCCTCTATCCTTTCCGAGGACACACACACAGAACTTTGCACTTGAACTTGACCAAGCTTTTTTAAAAAAAAAAAAAAAGAAAAGATTTAACATGTGTATGAATGTGAAAATGTCCAATTCAAATTCCATAGAAGCATTCATTTTCAGAATTTCGTACAATACCAAGTCAGTCATGTACACTGATCATTAGCAGATACTGTATTTCTCTGGCTTCATTTGCATATTATGCATTGCATATTTGCAACAGTGCACATGCACAGACCTTATTGAAGGGACTACACAGTAACTCTCCAACATGCACCTATATGTTTGATATCAAAGTCACTATACCTGGAAAACACATTAATGCCGCTAGCTTCCTAGCAATGCTAAAAGTCTAACAGATAATTATTAAACCACTTAATGGAAAACCACATATGCATTTCAAAGTGACAAGTGTTGAAATAAATGAAAATGACTAGCAGGGAATGACAGCTAAAAAACTTTAAAGTCATTCCCAGTACATTCTCATACTATTCATAGTCTAGGCTATTTTGTCTTTGTAATCGTGTCTACTCCTGCAAAAGACTTTAAAATGCTTGGGAGTAATAAACAATAGTAATTTACAGTAATAAAAATGTGTGGGTTTTTTTTGTAAACACAGCCAACAGTACAAAGGTACATGTTATCGCTCTTCCTGCTCTCTGAACACATTTCTGTTGTGGCATTTTATGAGAGTGAATGCCAAACATTAGATATTGCACAAAATAAATTATCCCTAAATTTCCTCTTCAAAACAGTCTAACTGTGCTTTCTCCAAAAGCTGTGATAAGAACATTCTTCAAATGCTCATCCCCAGCAAGTTATTTTCTCTGCAGAGAAACACAGGCTGCCAGCTTCTGCAGCCTTTTCCGCCTCTGATTTCTGCTCCCGTTGTCCAGAGGCAGTCCAAGATTTTTTTTTGCCTTTGTTACTGGTCCGTCATTTCTACTGGCCGGGGCAGAGCTGATGCAACAGCTGCATTAAATCCACCTGGACTGGCATGCTGCTGCTCTCCAAGCCTCAGTTAAACCGCCCCTCTCATTATTAATGATTTCCTGGCTGGGGTCTTTGGGACTCTTCGTGGTCAAAAGCCAATCATCAACCATCAAAGTGGGCCACCAGTGATACTACAACCGGCAGGTTGGCATCTGAGGAGGGGGCTTTGGTGACATCATTGCTGACTTCAAAGGAGGGGCCCAGCTGGGGCATGGTGGCAGCCGGCTGACCCAGGGAGGCCACCATAAATAGGAAGTCATTGGTGCGACGGGGACCGGTGACAGCTACGCCTCTCATGGCCTTGGTGGGGACCTTGGAGGAGCTCTTCAAGCTGGAGCCTCGTCGGGGAGTATCACATCGCAGCAGGGCCTGGAAACATCTGTAAAACTGGGGCAAGCATACAACACAAACACACGATCAAGTCATGCCTTGAAGAGGAGAACGTTCCTAGATGTTCCTACATCAACCTACATCCATCACAGATATAACCCGATTTCCTCCCAGGCGCTGCTCCCACCAATTTGAAGAACATGTGCCTCAGGATTTGCCCGTCTTTCTCTCTCTTTAGTGAACCTAAAGGCAAATTACAAATAATTACTACTGATCAGACACCCTCTTCTCTCTCCTTGCCCTCCATTGTACCCACTGCGGTCCCTTTGTCAATGGGGTCATTGTGTTGTCTTTTCATATGGAACAAAACGCCAAGGAACCAAATTATTTGCAAAGTTTCTAGAGGATATTAAATACTCGACTAATTACAGTCTCAATCATGAGTGCGAACAATTGCTGCTTTTGCAATTGGATAAGTGAATTTGCTAATGTGTGCTTTAAAGAATGGTAAGTTGAGGGTGAGAGAAAGAGAGACTGAGAATGGGAGACTGCCAGTTTCACTCTGGTACTTTCTCTTGTGCACACCAACCACCCAAGATTTTTTTTATTATGTGCTGAACAATTTTCACAGTGCAGTTTTATGTGTCAAAGGAGTCTTTTGTGAGGCGAGCTTCCAAAGAGTTTGGAGAAAATGCTGACACCGTAAGCTGGACAGTGTATACTAAGAATGATGGCAGTGGGGCACCATAGCAGCTCAGATGGTACACTATGCCCCATGTACAGAGGCTGCATCCCCCTGCAGCGGGCCCCGGGTTCAAGTCTGATCTGTGGCCCTTTACTGCACGTTATCACCCCCCACATCCCATTTCCTGTCCTGTCAACTAAAGCCATAAAAAAACTACTTTAAATGATAAAAATGGCAGAGACAACCAGCTCATCTTGTGTGCTGCTATGTGTTTATTTCAAAGGTAGAATCATATCTGAAATATTTATCTGAAGTTATTAATGAATTTATATTAAAAGGTCCAGTTGTTAAGCAATGTTCCTCAGTCCCAACTTTAAGAGCTTGCGCGCTCAGTCTACCTTGCAAAATACTTCAGCTTCCAGCAGCAGTGTGACGTTTAAACCCACTGACCTGCCCTTTGGAGTCACGTCTCTCTTACCACCGACTCCTATTAGGACCTGTCTTGTTCTTCTAAGTTGTGTACTTCAGCAATTTCTAACCCCCTCCGGTGCGCTAGAAATCTGGTCAGCCACAGCTGTCTCTTGATGAAATGCTTTTTAGAGGCGATCAACGCTTTGACCCTCAATGTTCCCGTTGTTCTCGATGTCCTCCTATAACAGTCATTCAGGTGCGCTGACTGGATTACTCGCCATCTACAGATACTGCATCATCATATTACATATTACATCATACATCATATTATGTATCTGCATTCGCTCGCTGCTTGGCACTCTATTTAATCCAATGAATGACTGCAATAAGATTTAGGATTTTATCTTTTTTAGAGCAGGTCTACTCACAGTCACTGACTGCCATCAGTGCCATCAGTGAAGGGCCTGTGATGAGATGTGCCCTCGCCCAGAGACAGCTGGGATTAGCTCCAGCGAAAAAATACAAAAAAAACCCCCACGACCCCACAATAGGGATAAAGCGGTCACAGACAATGGCAACAGTTATAGCACCCAAACAATAACATGCACCTAAAAAGCTCCCTCCAAAAGCTTGTGTTACTTGCTCTTGGCTTCAAAATTGAATTCAGCCAAAGCCAGATTGTCACATCATACCCGGACCTATTTTGTGCCAGAGTATAGGAGTCGAGCCTTTATAATTACAGGACAAGCTTGTCTGCACATTACAGCCAGAGAACGAGGAAGCCACATTCGACTAACGTACGAATATTGGCAAGCTGCAAGAGAAACCCTGGACGTTTTCCTTTAACACACAACGATACATAACCACAAAGGGAGGCTGCTGTGGAAGACGTGCCCGTCATTATAAGCATGACCACCGACAAGACATGTTACCTTTGGACACATCAACCTGAAAACTGGTAACACTGTTTCATTGGTTTCAAATGAAATGCTACAGGCCCACACCTCCACGACTGCTGTGTTCTAACCGCCAGCAGGAATCAGAACACATCAAAATATTTTGTGGATAGAAAGGACAGGCCGTCTCGGAGGTACAGAGGAACGTATACATCATCTGTCAGCATATAATAAATAGTGAATGGACTCGTGGATGCATTTTTCAATACAAGAAACAGATCTGAAAGTCTCTGGATTGTGATTTCATGCAGATCTTCCTGTTTTTATGCCGACCTCTACACATAATAGAGCCCCTGTGCTGCCCAGCTCAAAGTCTGGGGTTATGTGCTGATGGACAGCTAGGAAGATTCTGAATAATTGAGGACCCCAGCCTCAGGTTGAAAGCATAACAATGCATTCAGGGTATTTGGCTATACTTTGAATTCCAGGCATTACCAGCCACATCCAAGACACATTCACAACACGGGGAGGCATCGGACGACAATTCAGACCATTTTCAAGTATTCTTTTTCAGCTCCGGTTAATTAGGACTCAGAAGACGCCCCTCTTAAGTAAACGTAGTATACTTAGTATACTTCAGGAGTTGCATGTATACTTATAGTCTACTACATTTTCTCATGAGTGCAAAATATGATGAAACCTTTTCACAGCACCTGGCAAGTGTAGAGATGCCACAAACGTCAAATACAGACACAGAAAGCACTTCACATTTGAAAAAAAAAAATTGTATTAGTGAGAGAGAGAAAAAGACAATAACTTCAATAAAATACAATCATAAACGTAACAGGGAGGTTAACAGGAAGCACTGTAGAAACAAATAGATGTGATGCTCATGCGGCCTTGTGCAAGAGCTAAAAAAGCAGCTCCTTGCAGCATCCTGTTGTCAAAGGAGGAGTTTGTTAGTGTTAGTTCAATATTTTTTATTTTCCATCAAATCCCAAAACCAAAACCAACAATGTATTAATGAAAGGTTTCCTTGTGAAGCCAAAGCCTGATATATTCTATTTATCTGTG
Source organism: Sparidentex hasta (assembly GCA_030272975.1). Taxonomy (NCBI): domain Eukaryota; kingdom Metazoa; phylum Chordata; class Actinopteri; order Spariformes; family Sparidae; genus Sparidentex; species Sparidentex hasta. Next base: position 21,230 of record JARJLU010011448.1, on the reverse strand, counting down.
CCGGAGGGATTCATTGTTGTCCAAAATCTGTTGAGGTATAAATAAAGGAGCGGCACTGCTGCACTGGCTGATGTGATACTTCACTATGATGAGCCCATGCACTGTAGTCAGTCAAACATACTGTTTGATAAAAAACTACAGTACCCAGCTGTAGGAAAATTGTGTTTTTAACAAAGTAAAATTTAGACTATATATTGGCGCCTGTTTGCTCACAGGTAGCCGATGAGTCACTGCTCCTGCGCCCTCACGCCAGCGACAGCTATGACCATGTTCATCATCTCTCTTTCAGTCCGCGAACGCAATATCCCAAGAACGCCTTGAGGGAATGTCTTCGAATTTGGTACAAATTGGAGTTAAGGATGAACTCATGAGATTTAGGTAGTCAAACGTCACTGTCACCTAATGGTGTCGCATTCTTGTGAACAGGGAATTTCTTCAAATTTCTTCATGTGTCCACCATGATTCAGGCATGAACTGATTAGAGTTTGGTGGCCAATGGTCCGAGGTCGAGGTTAATTGGATCTCACAAAACAATTTTTTGTTAGTCATGATGTCATATCATAATTAGAAAAAAAATGACATACATGTCATATAGAATAAAATCATGAAGTTATGAAGTTTGATATCTAAAAGGTCAGAGGTTAAATGCACCTTGAAATCGTCATATTCTGCAAAAAAATCTTCCGGCCATTATTCAGGACCACAGCTCGGAACAGCAACTTGACAACTATGCAGATGCGTACATAGACAATGCGGTAATTCTGCTTTTTTCTTTTAAATATACTCGCCTGGGTGTGGAAAAAGTACTGGTTTAACATTCTATACAGCATTTAAAAAATTCAATTAATCATTTATAAGAACTCTGACCCTGTCTGGGGCAGAGCTTGATGTTATATTATACGGCCCCTTTCCTCCCACACTCATTCTTTGTCAGCTATCTAGCATAGCTATGATGTTGAGCTAACTAGGTTGAAGTTTAAGGCTTACGTTGTCAGGAAGGGCAGAAAAGGGGAAGAGTAAAACAGGGCACGAGCAGTGAGTGAATAAGTTCTTCTTCACAACAGTTATGTGTGTATGTGTCCTTTGTTGGACGAATGTGGGGATGGTGGAGCGCCAAAACATAGACGAGATCTTCTACTCTATATTGAAGAAGATCTAAGAAGTAGCTAATTAAGGTTCCAAAAAGACTAAGAATTAAAAGTGGCTTTAGACCCAAAAACCTGAGCAGCAAAAGAAGCTTAATTCAGACCTTGGTCTAACCTTATTTGGACAAAGAACGAGAGACCTTTTTTGTAAGGTGATGTACTGAAAGTGAACACCTTGTTTAAGGATGACATTAGTCGGCCTAAATTCATCTTCGCTCTGTCTGACATCCAACTGGAGGCAAATACAACAGTCAGAAGAGTATCGGTTAAGTACAAGAACTTGGCAGAACAGCTGGGCTGACATCTGAGTACATGCAGGTGGTTTAGCATCTCATCTGATGGTGCTTCTAAAAATTCCAAGATCTCTGCATGACCGAGAACTCCTGGCACTCCTGCCGCTGTTGAAAACCCCTAGAAAAGCTGAAGTCTGAAACAACAGATGATGTGGTGACTGGCTTTGTCTCACAATACTAAGGTGACCCAGACATCCCTACATGTCCACTTTACTGCTGCAATATTCATCAGCAGATAGGTGCAATGATGGGCATTCATCATGTAATGACTCTGGTCATGATGATCATAAACAGCTGAATATGGTGACACGTTATTGCACACGCACAATCTAAAAGGCTTAGCAGGGCAAGGGTATTGAATTTTTTAAAATTCATTTTGGGGGGAAAATCAAAGAGATCAAACCATTCAAACTGTAAACTGCAAGCTAAGTGTGAGACTGCCATTGACTAAAGTTAAGATTTATCTTTTCTAGGTGCAGTTGCTGGGAAAGAAATCATTGCACTTCCTCTGTGCAGTCACTGCTGAATGACAATACCGCTGCATCTGGTGCCCTGGACGGAGCTGCAGAAAAGTGCTCTCAACTCCTAGTTATAGACTTAGGTAAGAGTTCCAAGACAGGTTCTGTGACTGTAATAAGCTGGAGCCATTTCTGTCGTTCATTTTAAATCCTTTCACTGTAAGTGGACATGACATGCATTGCTGAGCATCTGAGTGCAGCATTTACCTTGGATGCTGGTGAGGTGCAGACGGAAATTGTCACGTTGTGAAGTGACAGTCAGCGCACTTCTGTTGCCTTTGGAGCCACTGAAGAACAAAGGTGTTCGCACAGCATCCGTGACAGTTGTGTTTTTTGGTTTAACCTAACTGCGTGACTCTAAAGCAACCGTATGGAACATCCATCCATTATCTGTACATTATATGTACGCCGCTTAATCCTCTGTAGGGTCGCGGGGGGGCTGGAGCCTATCCCAGCTGACTTAGGGCGAAGGCAGGGGACAGGTCGCCAGTCTATCGCAGGGCTACACATAGAGACAAACAACCAGGCACACTCTCATTCACACCTACGGACAATTTAGAATAGTCAATTAACCTCAGTATGTTTTTGGACTGTGGGAGGAAGCCGGAGTACCCGGTGAAGACCCACGCATGCACAGGGAGAACATGCAAACTCCACACAGAGGGATCCCAGGCGTCCCGACCGGGACGCGAACCGGGGATCTTCTAGCTGTGAGGCAGCAGTGCTAACCACTGGGCCACTGTGCAGCCCCGTATGGAACATTTTTAGCTTAAAATAACAGCTTTAAAATCATGTTGATGCTACTGTGTCTTGTAACAGGGTGAATGGCGTCTCTGTCTCAGCCATTCTGCCCCCATCACTTGTTTCTGCACTATGTAACTTCAGTGAGAGGGAAGGATCATAGCGTTACACACCTGTTTACTTCAACACACAATGTTGTTATGACGTTATGAGCTTTGTTTGTAGTTATGCACCTACAGTGCGTTTGACAAATTTTTATAGACCTGGGATTTGTATTAATGACAGCTGTGTTCCTGTGGGGGGGGGGAGCCAGATTGCACAAAATGCTGATTTCTGCCTAATGTTGTTTTAAATTATATAACTGTACAGCGATGTCACAAATGTGATGTATGACTGGAGTGGAGAAACCATTAGACTTGCATATACGTATATATGTACCGGGGAATCATTCACATGGAAAGTCTTCTAATATATGTCGTCTGTTAAATGCATAATATTAATAATTTAAAAGTAAACTGAGAAAATGTAGATCATCCCAAAGATGATAAAATAACATAACAAAAAAAACCTCCACACTAATTTCTACTTTTTCTGATAGCTCTCACAATCATCAAGGGCGGCGATGCCCCTGCAAAATAGTGTTGGGGGAAGCTTGGTTTTCACTTTGGGAGGTGAGCCCTGTCTAAGAAATGGCTAAATTGCAGTTGAAAGGAAAGGCAGCAGCTATTGTTAGAGTATCTTTCCGGTTTCAAAGTGTAGGTTAATGGCTTGGAGGTTTCATTGTTTTCACATGTATTGTACATGTACAACACTGCTGTATCTGCAAACCAATGACAGGCGAAACAGACCTTTGTTGTACCCGTCACATTTTGGTTAAGCTGACGTGATAAAACTACTTGGTTGTGTTTTGAATACCTTGTGGTCTGGGTTAAAATAACCGCATTTAGTTATGAAACATCAAATATGCAAGTTCACTAATGTTATGAAGGCGATGTTGGGACCACCTATCCATCTCTGATCTTGTCCTTGACCAAACTTTCCTGCTCTTTATACTACTTCACCACACTTCCTCGCTTTGCTGCCCTAATAATGACACCCCCCACCTAACAAGAAGCCCCAGCGTGGATTGTGATAAACTGCTTTCACCGTCGACCTACAGTGTGTGGTTTTCTGATGAGGAAAGGCCGGCATTAATTCGACCTGGTTTTAAAGATGTACGTCTTCATGAATAATTGATGGGCTCGGGACTGAGAGTATTGGTGGATGGACTAGCATCTTGTTGGTTAGATGTGTTAAAAATAACAAAAATATAGGACGTCGCCAGTCTTACCGTTTTACTTGAGTACTCTTTTGCTTAAAAAAAAAAAAAAAAAAAAACCTGTCTGGAGCATGAATTTTTTCACCACGCCATGAACTCATCTCGTGAGTATTTTGTATTCATTCGACTCGACATTGAACTTCTCCAGCTTATCACGGTCTGTCAAATACTTGCTGGGTAGAGAGAGAGAGAGAGAAAGAGAAAGAGAAAGAGAAAGAGAAAGAGAGAGAGAGAGAGAGAGAGAGAGAGAGAAAGAGAGAGAGAAACGCCTCAGGACATAAACAGAAATTCTCCTCACGGTGCATCTCTGCGCTGCGTGTTCGTCCCCTTTGTCAGTCTGTTAATAACCTATAGGTCACCTAAGAGTGAAGGCTAGCAAGTAGGGGTGGAGAAACGAGACAATCAACACATCTCTGCGCTCCTGATGCACGCTCCCTGCTCTCCTCAGCTGTCCAAACAACACGCTGAAGAGTGTTAGAAGGACAGGAAGGGGGCGGGAGGGGGGGGGGTGGATGCAACAGACAAATGGTAGCAGATGAAGTTAGTTAAGACACAGAGGCATCCAGGCTAAGGTCGAGAGAAAGGTGAGGGGAATGACAGATGAATAGATGAAGCGTGACAGGGAGATGGGAGTGTTTTTGGAGGGAGAGGGTGGGAGATGACTCAGGATGGGTCATCTCAAGACGGCTCACATCAGGCTGGGGCGATGCTTTCTGTGATCTGGGCAGATGCTGCATGGGTGGAGGGCTGACAGCGAGAGGGTCAAATGTCAGGCATCATCTCAAACAATGAGGCCTTCATCTATTTTTTAAAGCACAGGGCGTCTGCAGGGATCCGGGATTCTTCTGGCTTCTCCGTGACTGCACACAAGGAGACTTTCATTAGCAGTTCAAACACATTGCCTTTGCAGTTTTGGTTGTTGTGTAAAACTCCAATATGGTCCCAGAAAAATGCACTGGCAGCCCCTTCTCGCATCCCAAGTGTCAAATACAACAGCCTGGTCAGTGACCCTGCATATCCAAGTTTGACACTGCATTGCTGCGTTTCCATTACACCTGCTGGTCTAGCTCTACTCGGGTTTGATGTGCTTGGCTGGTGTATTGGTCAGAGGAGCGGCTGTAAAAGCTCTTCTTCCCCGCAGCACGATCGAGAAGAGCCGCGAGGCAAACACATTTCATTTTCTACATATTCTTCTCATTAGAACTGCTCCATTATTAAGTTTTCATCAGCTGGACGCACATATGATGGTGAAATACAGCAGATCTCTGAAAGAACACTGGAGAGAGACTAAAAACTGAGCTAAAAATGTCTTTCTCTCAGGTTTCCTGCACAAAGATAGGTTTACTCTCACTACACAGACTTATTTGAGGGAGAGAAAGGGGTCGACATGAGCCACACCTCGCAGCTCGAGGGTATGGTGGGCACACTTTGGACCTACTACAGGGAATGTCCCAGGCTAGGCTTGGCTCAATTTAGGGCAGTAAAATGGGGAGTGGAAATGCACATCGGCACAGTTCACTTTGACTTGTAGCGGCCACAGGTACCAGTGGAAAAAGCCCCATTAGCCTAATTTCTTCAAGTGCCTCTCCAGTGCAGTGGTGTAAAGCGCAAGATTCAAAGTCAGGGGGGTTCAAGTTGGTAGGATGGACTTTTGCTATGTAGACTGGGGTTCACGTCATGTCCAAAACTTTGGTGACAGGTGATAGCATCGTGACTGGGTGTGGAAGTGACATCGTCAAACGGCTCAGTCGCTCTCGAGCAAGGATGGGTCGAGGTTCACCATGTTGTTAAACACACGACTGTCTAAATATTACTAGCTTGGGAACACTTTGTCACACTGTTGCCATTAAACAGTGTTTGTTTGCATTCTGTTCTTATTGACATTTCACACAATGTGCCGGCTTCTTTGGAATCTGGGTCGAACACAATCCATGGTTATATATATATATATCCTCACTGCAGAGCTGGGTACAATAAAAGGGAGCAGAACCACCCATAACATTAGTCTACTCTCACCTCCGGTTTAGTGTACCCTAGCTTCCATATTGTTATTTATAAGTGAGTAAGTCGCATTCATCTGAAATGCATGTTTAATGTTTTTATACCTCATTAAGAACACGCGTTAACTAACATTAGTATGGAAACCTAATATTCGGGTTGGGCGACAGATAGAGGTAAAAGGCAGCTTGAGTTTACCTACCTAGTAGTCTAAAATGTCACTGTTGGGTGGATATCTAAGATGTAAAATAAGCACAGCAGAAAGGTCAGATGTTTAACTAAACATCAATAAATGTTACAGTCTCGGCTAAAAATGACAACTAATGTAAACACTTTTTTTCCAATTTCACATAATTCCGCAAAACAAATCATGCACCAGTTGTGTTTGAGTGTTGCGTTGTCACAGTGCTTCGGTCTAGGGATCCTTCGCTTTGAACTGAATCCTTTATGACAGTAATATCGAAAACTTTGCATTGTTCTCAACACAGTAGGGGAAGAGTTTAATCGAGGATGGTCAATCACTTCAATACATTATACATAACGCACTTCAGGGGATCTAATTGAATTGAGTCAATGACATGAAGTATTAACTTTCTTTTATAGGAGTCAGCAGATAACTCATTACTTATTTGACAAGTATGTGCCTTAATTTGATGCCATGAACTCGACAGTGTTGTGAAATCTCCAGCAGACCACTGGAGGTAATAAAAAAATGAAAAGATCTGAGTGCTACAGGCGGGAGAGACAATGAGCGCCTCGTGGGCATGTGAACGGAATGACAATCATCAGATACCCTCTTGGGATTTCCTGGCACATTCTCAAGCCAGTGAAGGGCTGCGGTGTGTTTATATCGTGTACATCAATCATTTCCGCACACCGCAATCAGTGGCTGGAACTCTCACAGTCAAGATTTCGTGCAACGTCTTGTTTCCGTGATGGAAAGGGCCATTGACAAAATATATCAGTGCCTTGCCTCGAACATGGCTCTTCAGAGAACAAATCTGTCCTCTACCCTCCTGTTTCAAGTGGCCCGAGGAGTGAGAGGATTCTGACACGGTTAAATGAGCGAGGAACCAAACAGAAATCCAAACCTTGGTCCCTGACGACGCAGTAATGCTTCACCAGTGCCGATGGTTTGTGTGTCCTGTTACAACTTCTTCAAGGGAGACCATGATTACATGCAGCCACATTGGTAAGCAACATATTAGCTTCGGCTGACACCTGAATGAGCTTTCATTGCTCGGGGGAGAGGAAAGAAAAACCTTGTTATATCTGCTTGCCGGGACACTCCCTTTGAAATTCTATTTAATTTCATCAGAAAATGTACAAAGTTTTGAGTCACTATCAGCTCCTCATCTTGGTCTTTGTTCTAATACCTCTGTACCTGATGAAGAGCCAATCTGGGCTTGAAACGTTGTTTTTTTTTCTCCCGCAATAAAACAGGAATTCTAGAGGGAGCTTCCAATGGTGCAATGAGTTCTGAGGGGGGAAAAGCGACGATCATTTCATAACCCTTTTTCATAATTGCTGCTATAACTCGTCAACACGGTCATCCCTATAGTCTCCAGCTAGAAATATAGGTCAGATTTTTATATGTTATACTTTGTTTAATAAGTTTGTACAAAAAAAATGTCAGCGTGATTACACCACCCTGCAAGATATACAATACACAAATATTGTGTGTAATGCCAAAGGGTTACAATTAAAGTATAGCTCAACTTACGTTTTCCAATTAAAAGGATGATCATATAAAGATAATATAAGGCATTACAGATTTGAAGTAATTCACCCTAAAGCGTCATAAAATCATGTCACAAAAGCACTTCCCATTTAGGTCAAATGATGATTGGAGTTCTGACAAGCAGCTGCAACGATACCCCAGCTGTAGTCTGCTGAGCATGAAAACACACTTAATCATTGTTACCACAAAGTGAAAGATGTAGAAGAAACATATCTTAAATAGAGTAGGTCAACATTTTGCAGGAGTGCTGAAACCCGTCCAGTCGCCTACGATACAGCACATAGAAACACTTTTGACAGTTTCCTGTCATGTCTCTCATCTACTCTCAGCAGACAGTTAGTACAAACAACAGTGTATTCAGCAGAGACAGACAGGTGATTCAGAGTAAACTTACCCACAATTCCTGGGTGTGTCCGTGCAGGTTCCTTACGTCTACCTCAGACCTCTTGGCCGCGGGCTCCGCTGATTTGTAGATGGGACAAACGCACGCCAGCTGCTACTTGTATCTGTACAGCATTTTTAGTCTTCAACTCGCCTCAACTCACAGTTTCCATAGTAACGGGCTGGGAGGAATTGAAGACTGAAAAAGACATACAGGACATTCGGTGTCCCTCTCTCTCTCTCCCGCCGTGGCTTCTTTTCTCACGCTGTCTTGAGGTAGATGATGTGTGGGCCGAAATGTCCCTGTAACATGAGTTCATTGCTGCTGTGGTGGGGGTTAGAGAGGGGAGGGAGTGTTAGAGGGAGCGCACGACATGCATGTGCCTCCAGATGACAGGAGAACATCTGGACCAGGGTGTAATTTTGTGCGTTATTTCCAGCCTCACAATAAAACAGCTCTTGAGGGTAACTCAGTGAGGGAAGTTTAAACTCCGGAGCAAAGTATTACACTTGGATGGCTTTGGAAACTGTGATAAGATTTGCTCTCCAATATACAGTACGGTATATAATTCTCTGTATAGTACATGAAATCCCTTTGACTGAGTCCAAAGGGAATTTTTTTTTCAAAACCTTACACAGCATTTTGCGCTTCACTTAATACAACCGAATGAGATGATAAAGATTACATTGGGGGGAAGAAGTTTTATCATCCGGCCCCAGAGGGAGCGGAGGACAATCTTTGTTATCTTCTGTTATTTTTTTCCCCCACCATGATGAACTGCACTTCACAAAGCAACAAAACATCTTAAATCTTATGTGCAAATGTTTTGTTCCATACAAATAGTTTTACTTGAGAGAAGAACTTGTTAAGTACAAAGTGAAATTTGAGTTAAGTTCCGGCCCACCTTACATCCCAAATATAAATCCTAAACCGTGGTCATTCGCATTGAATATCTTGAAACTGGCAATAGACAACTTTTTTGCGATGACTTATCATGGAACCACCCACGTATAGATTTGGTCCCTATAAGCCTGGCTTTCACTTTGCAGTACAGATTTGCTTGATTTTTTTTCCCCTGAAAAACCTGGAACCATAACAGTCATTGATTTCCCTGGTCACCATCCCTAGGCAAGGGCAGAAAAACCAGATTAACTTTGGAAACTCACTGCGAAATAGAGGCAGCAAAAATGACAACAAGGAAAAGCCGAGGTAAAACGAGATTGGACGGAGAGTCATTCATTCGATGGAGAGCACTGGTGTTGCGTCAAAATCCGTTCCCCTGCTGATATGTGTTTCCTAGAACAAAACCCGTCCATTTATCAGTACAACTGAAAGAGGGTTTCCAGGAATTCTTGCAGTTGCTTTCTACAATAGCCAGACTGCTAGCGGTAGCCATGTTGCTGATGCTGTCTTGGGAACAACAATAATGCCGTAGGGACATGTTAAGTGGGGGGAGTTGAAAAGTTCTCTAGTTCTGATTGGAATTCAGTCTGTGTAAGTATACCTTCTCTCAGCCAAGGACAAAAGTTATCCTTGGATTTGTGCTATAAGTCATAAATAGTCATAAAAAGTTCTTCAAATCTGCTTTGGGAAGCCCACATTTGTCATCTAACAACTTTGGACTCCTCTACTGAGGTGTTACATTTTGAAGCTGTGCGTGAGCTGAGATAATAAACCAGGTGGAAACGCAGCAAATACTTCCTGTCTGAGTGAACACAGTGATACTCTTTTGTGCTCTTATACAACAAGCCGGATGTTCAAAAAATTCCACAACAAATGCAGTGAGACAAAAACGTTCGGAAGGATGGGAAGAAATATTTTGCTGACTTTATTTAACCAGGCACTTACATCCATACTCTGTCCATGATGCGGACGCACTCAGATTTCAGTCTCTTCTCTCACTGCAGAGCTCCAGGAAAAGCGCCGGGAAAATCTCAAACACTGAAACCCATTTTTGATTACCCATTGCCTGCATGTTTGAGCATAAGGTATCTGACACACGCTGCTGGCTGCTTGAGAATGCTGATGCTGCGCTGATGTCACACAGGAAGCTGTTCTGTAAACACAATCTGTCGACAGGGAAGACGCGTTTGTGTCAACATCCTGGACGAGGATCTGAGGATGGTGTTCATAAGTGAGTCAGGAAATTGGTTTCCCATTGATTAATGTATTCTTTAAATTAAAGAAAAAAAACAAACCTGAATACAACACAGTGACCCCTCCATTTCTGTGCAAATGTAGCTAACGTTAATTTCAGAATGCCAAATTCAAAACGACCAGCTTCCAACACAACACAGAAGTTCAATTCAGTGTCATAAAACAACATTTTTAGTTCATCAGAGTAACACAAACTATTTGCTTCACAGTTTCCTGACATATTTAATTAGGTCTGTGTGCTTGTGACATATTTTCCTCTGAATGGACAGTTCCATTTGAATGAATTTAATGAGCCTGAATATGTAAAATCATCCACAATTTAACAAACAAACTGGTGCACCCTCACATTTATTGACCCTCATGTTGAGAACCAAAACTAAGAGTTTAGAGCCCCGAGGCAGTTTCTCTCTCTGCCAGTTGGAAATCCAGCCTTGGTAAACAATGTTTTACAAAGGTGTTTAAAACATGACTAAAGCTTGAATTTGTTAGATCATTTATCAATCACATTAATAAGGAAAAATGTTTGTTTGGATCGCTTCTAGGACCGGACAGTTGTAGCCGCACAGCAGTGAACTGCTCCTGTGTTTAAAGTTCTACAATGAAGCATGTGATTGCAATGCAATCAGTTGTTTTGATAGAAAACACTGGGAAATAAAGGCCAAGTCAAAACTTTCTGGAGCCATCCATTACACAGTACCTGTCCACTGAGCCTATCCTTTTGAGCCAAAAATGCATCAGTGCGCCTCCTGGTAAGGCAATGTGTCTCATTAAATCTGATTTACAATTACCAAAGACCTTTGCTGGAAATAGCCTATTCTCATTATCGGGAGAGAAAAACCGAGATCCATTGCAAGCATTGCTGTGGACGCTAATCTCCATATTGGCTGAACCTGCGGAATGAGTCAACAACCGACCATCAGTCTGTGGATTTAATTACATAACGCAAACAGGCAAGAGTTGCGTGATAAATGTGACACCACTTTTAAGGTCTGCTGTGATTAATAATTTGAATACAAATGTTTAGAGTTTCCTAGCTCTTAATCAATAATTCAGTGAGTATGTACAACTGATTCAGAATCAGCTGTGGTTCTCCACATGTTGCCTCTAGAGGCACAACACGAGGAATAACTAATGAAACACGTCTGATGTTGGAGTTCACTTCCCGACCATGATTGCCTGACTGCCTGCATTTTATCCTGTCTCCTGTCTCTCTGGCCCTCAAGCCAAAAATGCATGAGTGGGGCCCGCACTGTCCAGGCCCGGAAAGTTTTTTGTCTGCCTTGCTTTCTACTCGTGACAGGTGCACACTCATGTGTCTGCAGCTTTTTCCTCCACTGCCTGCGTCGAACTTTCAGGGGCCAGATGTGCGAAGAATCATAGGTCTCGTAGTGTAGATTCACCACCAGAGGTGTGTGTATGAGAGAGACATATGCGTACACATTCTTTCCGACAAACTTCTAAAGCATTGCAAACTCGAGTGCGGCGTGGGCAGCATGTTTCCATCCGAACCCAAAAGAGAGTTGTAACCTGAACCCGTTTGGATTTTTACTTCCCAACTTGACTCAAGCCTGACGCAACGGATGCAAGCTGATTGAATGTTTGCCGCCTGAGAAGGAGCAGCCTCTGTGTTGCTTTCAAAGCGTTGAGAGACAAATAAAACCAAATCCCTGCCCAGTAGGACACAAGGTCCACATACAGAAGGTCCATGACTTAATATTGTGTAGCTGCGCCGAACTGCAGTCGCAGCAGTGTAATCGTTTGGGGCAACTACCACCTTCAAAGTCATGGAGTCCACAGAGACTGCTTGTTTCTTGCCACTGACAGGCTGAGGTTGATACAAGTTGATACAAGCAACATCACAGGAACCATTCCTTCAGAGATAGACCCTTTTTTTTTAAATAGTACGATTGTTTTTGTTATCAAAAACATATGTCACGTTTAAAGAGCAGTCTTACTTAGGAACCACTGAGATTTCGAGAGTCGAGCTGTTGCACTGAGACTACAGTGGAAACGTTAGTCATAGTTGGAGTTAACGTAGAGATACTGGTGGAAAGAATTTATTTCCAAAGTCATAACTGAATTAGCCAATTTTGTAAGTCTAAATAAGCCAGACTTCTCCTTGAATGAGATTTATTAGTAGACGTTATTGTTCAACAAAATGCCCTGTCTCCATAGGAATCATTTCTGTAATGTTAGTGTAGGAAAAAGAACATTTTCAGCCTGTCACAACTTTGACAGTCGCGGCTGCCGTAAAGGATTTTTATTGTAGCTATTATAGCCATGTTGCGACTGCCAGCTGAGACGATCTACTGGAGCAGTTTCATTCAAACAAAGTGGTCTTAACATACCAAAATTCCCCTTAAATGATATTCAGCAGTTGAGGTTTTGGTTTGATCTTTTTGTGCTCTGACTGGTTTGAAGCGGGTGGGAAGAAGCCGATGTCAGGTATTTCAACGCACCGATCAGGATTTTGTATTAGCTGGACTGAGATCTGATGAAAGTTCAGGAGCTTTTTTTTGGTCACTGTCAGCCAAATCTGATTAAACCACACCCGCTGACTTTTTAGACAGATCAGACCAGGGAATTTTGTGAAGTATGTTTACTTGCATTCTGTTGGATAATTTGATTAGATGACTTATTCAGATGTCTGTTAATTCTACGGCTTATCGACAGCTTAGCTTAGCATAAAAGGGAAAACCACTCGGCCTGGCTGTGTTCAAAATCCACCTACCAGATTCTTTAAATCTCATTATGTAACGTGTAATACCTTATTTGTTTAACCAGTACAAAGGCGAGCGTGAGAGTCACTGTATGTTAAGCTGAATACAAAAACTACTCCCTCAAATTTTTGTGACTAAATAAGCAACAATCAGGTGAGTAGGTACCAGGAATTTGTTAGGGTCATGTGAAATGCTCGGGTTAGGCGACTTAAGAATAGATTAGATTTGTTAAACATGGCATGAGAAATGAAATGCAAACTTGGATCAAAGGAGTGACTCCTCCTTCTCTCTCTGTCATTGGATAGATTATTATGTTATTGGGGGCCTGTGACACACTTAGTGCATTTACAAAAGACGACATCCATCATATGCATGTCAAAAAAAGCAACTGATTATCTCTTCAGCGTGGATCTGCGTTATGCAGCTTGAGCTTTTCTCCTCAAATCTGTGGCAAATAGCTCAATTCAAATGTGAACAGAAACACCTAAAATAACGTATTCATTATTCGCACGCAAGTAATTCATTTAGGTTATTCAGTGTCAAGAAGACACTGAGTAACGTCTGATAGGAATATAAAACAATGGCTCATTTCTGTTATATCGAACCACTGTGAGAACAACAGCGATGACTGGCCTCAGTGGGCAGGACGACCTCCACCTGCTGCTACGTGACGGCGAATGATGAAAGGCACTGACCTCAGCCACAGCCCTCCCTCCCTCCCACCCTCCCGCTCATTCTCACCTGTTTATTCATGAAGACGTAGATGACCGGGTTGATGACCGTGCTCGTTTTGGCCAGGACTGAGGGGATGATGCTCGCCTCGGGCGTGACCAGGCCCGGTGGACCGAAGGTTGCCAGCAGGGCCATGATGCCGTACGGCAGCCAGCACAACAGGTAGCAGATCACCATCACCACCACCATGAACAGCACCCGCTGCTCACGTTTCCTGCTCATCGATGCATTGATCCCGCTGACCTGGAGACAGCGAGGGAAAGAGAGAGTAGAGGACGTTGGCACATAAGACTTCATTCAGTGACTTCACTCTGTTTTAATGACATGATGTGTTCAGACTAGGGCTGTCAAGCAATACATATATTTAAAAAAAAATGAATCTAGTGATTCTGGGTGAACCAGTCACAGCAGCATTTAGTCATCTGCCACCATCATGTTGGTCACGGGGCTTCAAAGGGGTGCGATAAATCTTTCTGTAATTAATAAATCCAACTGGAATGTGTTGTGCTGACAGCATTAGTTCAGAGTAGTAGTTTTTTTTTGTTGTTTTCTTTTTAAACGTCTATTGCCATGAGACATCTTAATGTTCCCCTATGGGAGAGAGCTGTTGGGGGGAAATGTAGGAAGTAAAATGCAGGCGCGACATAAAATAAATAAGGTCAGACAGGGGGAAGGGAGTGATTGAAAGGCATACAGAGAGGTAGAGAGAGCAGGAAATGGAAGTGAAGATGGAGGCAGGGAAGCTCATCTGAACATCTGCAGAAGGTCTCTAATCAAAGAGGAGACAGAGGCAGTGGAGGAAGTAACTGACTGAGAGTGCTTTGTTGTTGATCGTTGGATCAATGATCTCAGACAAAAATGTTAACTAAGCACGGCTGAAAAACCCTTGAAGTGGTCACACATGGATGAACACACTCATCTCCAGCTTTATTTTTGAGATTTCGGCCAAATTAGAGCCTGACTGATATTATCAGCCAATATTTGCAGGTGTAGTGATATAAAGTTTATATTTGTCCAAAATTAAAACCTTTTTTATTATGATTACTATGCAGATAAAGATGCTTGGTAGAGTTTATAACTATTACACTTGCGGCAAACTTTACCATTTCAGATAGCACTGTAGTTGCAATTGTTTTTTTTGGAAGGTTTTAAGACCAGTCAAGACCATGGCTGCAGGGATATCACTGTATTATGTTACTGTCTGATACCTTCTCCCCATAATGATTGTTTTCTATGAGACATGACAGGAATCACCTAGAAAATCTGATGCTCGCACAAAAATTGCATGTTGTCAGGTTGATGGTCAATCATGGAAAGGGGTGTCGGATAAAAATGGTTGATTTCAGTTCCTCAGGGTTCGTTGCTAATAGAAAACAAAGTAAAATCCAACACACAAAATTCACCAGTGATCAAAAATCATCGGTACATTTTAAGCGTGGGATACACTAGAACCCAAACGGGTTTTGGGGCCAATACTGATGTTGATGATAGGGAGTAAAGAATTCTAATATTGATATACTGGCTGATATAAACACAGTGATCCCTTAAATGTGGTTGTCAATATATATAGCCTCTCTATTACCCAATAACAGTGAATAATATTTCACAGTTTAATTGACAAATAATGCCTTAAATGACATCAGTGCACTGAAACATTATGGGGAATCTAAGAATTAATAATCACCCAAGCATCTTTGTCTCTGTCATGATCTGTAAAACCCAAAAGTTTCATTGATTAATATCGGAGAACTTTGACACTGATATATCTGTGGTAGGTAGTCAGCTGATAATACTGACCAACTGATATATCTGTCAGGCTCTAATATGTATTGGTGAATGAAGAATCTTAGGAGTCTTTTCACAGTCTTGATACACACTGTTCTTGGTCATGACTTGCTGTCGGTTTATGAGGTCCTGACTACAACACCAGTTGTCTGATGTCATTTAAGATGTTAAATGTTTGAGTTTAAAACATCCTGTTTCCATCACATCCCTTTGCCGCACGTGTTTCATAACCATATTTGAGGGATCACTGCAAAATGTGTGTATTTTAGCACATTGCTGGCCACTGCAACAACATATTGCTAGGACAAAAAAAACCAGAACTGCCTACCAGCACCTAATTTCACTGGTTAACACGTTTTATCTTGTCTTGCAACCTGTATAACTGCATAACTGCCCATGTTTCTGACCCCTTTCTGACTTTTATAACTGAAAATGAACCCCATTGTGTAAAAAACTTCTATCAATCTTTGGCAACATAACTGAAACAAACAACAACGTCAGAAGCGTCTACGTACTTACACATACACATCAACATCCATGTTATCATATCAAGTTTGACACAAACACACACACTGAACTTGAAAAACACCTGAAAAACACTCTCCCTAACCCATAAAACTTTAGCAGTCTCCATTTGTCTCGCTGCCTAACGGCCACATGTCTTTGGCTGTCACTCAACTTCACCAACAGGGAGACAAACACTGACGAGGAAACACTTTCAAAAAAGGCTCCATCAGTGGCAGGTTTTCTTTTCTTTTTATTCGCTTTTGGGGGGGAGCTGACGTGATGGTGCTTTTATACGAGGGTAGATACACTGTGCACAAACAGTAGGTGTACACAAGAACGAAAAACAAGGTAAAAAAAAATAAATACTGTGAGTCCAGTGATCAGTCGTCGTTACGCTCGGGAATGCTAATTTTCACTTCCTGCTAACCGCTAAATGAAATGGCATTTGCATAAATCTACATGTATGGCGTATACAACATATAACGATCCAGCGTGTTTAGGGGCTCTTTTCCCGCAATTATCTGTTCGCGTTAAACTGTCCTGTAGACCCCCGTGCCGCCACTCACGCTGCAGCATTTGCATGAATATCCACATTAATATGGCACTGAGCTTTCGCCAGACGGGCTGAGTGTTTGCTTTACTGACATAATATGACTCAAAGCAAATAAATGATTTTCCAGTGTGGCAGATTAATTGAGCCATGCCAATGATTGACAGACTCCGGCTCATTTCACGCCCCCAGAGACTCCCACCAGTCTGCAAATGGGAATTCAGGGTGTGTTCATGCAAGCGTGTTTAGATCACTGTATTCAAAATCTTAATTGTTTGCTCTCAGCTTGGCATCTTATAAGCTGCCACTTTAGTCATTTTTTGGCAACTTCTCCTAGATTTCTAGACATAAGTGGACAAAAGAACACTTCTCATTATGAACGAACTGGCATCAACCAGCTAACATTTGCTCGGTGAGTTTGGCGACTGGACTTCTTCATTTTTTCATTTCTTCCAGTGTTTTTTTCTTTTTTTTAAAAAGTGTTTGCGGTCAATTCTGTGACTTTGTGATATCACACTGCATCACAGAGAAGGGGCATACAGAGCTGCAGCACTGCACAGTACGAGAAAACTGATGCATTAAATCATGTTAACCTATTCAAGCAGCAACCCAAAATGAAATTATGAACCTGAAAATTAGCAATTAGTGTGTCTCCTTTAATATTTCAAGCTGACTTCGGATAGTGATCCATGTATAGGGTTAGTGCCAGCTTGATAAGGGAAATGTAAGATCGCTGCGTTATCATGAGCAGTTCTTTGATAATGTAACATGAAACCTCACAAGATGATGTAGTTTAAAATGCTCCTTTTCCCTGGAATTAATATTTTCTTGGCCACTGTAAATAATATTTTAGATAGATAGCCAGATATGCTAAAGTTTGCAGCTTATATTAGAGCAGCAAATACACTTTTTCCTTTTTCTTTTTGGTTTTGGAAAGGCTGACGCAAACTCTCCCTGCTTCAACATCATTACAAAACCAACCTCAACAAACCTGCCACTGTTAGTTTACTAAGCTATGGTTTGACTATAGCTGTTGTTTGGGGTAAGGGTTGAGTGAACACTCAATTATGGCAAAGAGTTGAGACAGTCAATGACACTGAAGCCACCGGGACCTAATGAATTTGTTTTGACTTCCCCTGACATCAAATCTCTAAGTTGGCGGCACACCAGCAGGACGAAAAGTCACAACAAGGAGATAATTTGATTTTTGCCCTTTTCGCTTGAAATAGGCCCGTATAAACTCAAACCATTTAATAAATAACTTTAGATTCCAGGGATGTATCCATAACAGATACTCTGCCAAGAGCTGGGTGACAGCTCAGTGCCATCTATAGAAAGCTCTCCTGACACTTTAGTTAACCTGACTACAGGTACACACTGTTTTGTCTTTCATCACCTTCCTGTGTGTTGAAAGGTTTTAGCATTGAACCAAAAAAAAAGTCATCCATCATTTGAGCTAAAGTTTCAGCCTTACTCGCAGTTTGGATCTGTTTCCACCCGATAGACTCACTCTGTCGGCTCTGGAGAATAGGTGGCTAATAGCTTCAATCTTGGCTCTGATAAAATAAATGAAGTGGCAGAGATCACAGACAAATTGAGGAGATGGAGAGTAAGTGCTGAATGATTGCTGGGTTGCTGGTGAAAGGAGCTAGCTTATTAATTGACCGCCCGTACAGAGAAACAGTTTCATATGCTAAACAGCAACACCCAGAGCCAAAGAATTAGAATTTATGTGCTGCGTCCGTGTGACGGCACAAATCCGTCGCAGCCTTTTTACTAGGACTACGAGCTCGGTAATAAGCTTTAAAATAACAGGACTTTTTTTTTTTTTTTTTCTTGATGATGGGCGACATGATGTCGAACTAAGCAGACAGTGAGTCGAGAACAGCAGCCGCACCATCATGACAAGCTGAAATAGAGTTGTAGATTGCGGGCAGTGGTCCAGCGCGGCACTGATGCTCACAGACTGTGGGACAGACACGCGGGGAAGAATTTGTCAAGAACTGTTTGACAGGAAATCTTTGTCAAGAGAGAATATCTTCGCAGCGCTCGCCGGCTAAATTAAATATCCGGTGGCTAATTTTCCTCTGCGGCGACAGAAGGAGCATTGTCTCCTCTCGAGTCCCTGGCGGGCTGTCAGTTACTTTGACAGATCATTTGGCCAGTGTGCTGCGATGTTAAAATTAGTTCTGAGGCAAACTGAAAGGAACAGCCGGGAAACACAAGAAAGAGTAAGGTGTCACCACATTAAATGGCTTTGTGCTTTCATTGTGCCTCTTCTTTTGTAGTTTGCTTGTCTTTTACCTGTCACATGAGAGCACATATTCTGCAAACGTACCACATATATACATATGTGTGTGTGTGTGTGTGTGTGTGTGTGTGTGTGTGTGTGTGTGTGTGTGTGTGTGTGTGTGTGTGTGAGACCCACCAGAAATAAAGTATATTTTCGAGCCAGTAGCTTCTTTCTGTTTCACTACATTGGCCATTTAAACCTTCGTTATAAGTAATCTGCCTTAAAAACTGTGATTTCTCTCACATTTCTGTTTAATGTTTAAAGCAAATTCTTACTTATTGCAATTCTAAGGTATCATGACCAAAAATCTACTTGTACTTGAAGTCATGTTATAACTAGGTATTGGGGTTTTTTTTGTTTATTTGTTTGTTTTACTTTTCCTTGAGTAGTACTTGTTGTGATGGTCATTTTCATATTTACTTGAGTCATTTGTAAAGTGAAATATTGGTATCATGTTACAGGTATGTTAATATCATTTGAATGATCTAGCGAGGATGTTAAGCATTGTGCATCTTTTCTGTGAGTCCTTCTGGAGGCCTTTTTAATAGCAATTCTTCTCTTTGTACACTTTATCTTACAGTTATTCTTACAGGTTCTAAGTTTAAGATAAATTTGTTTTTTTTTTGTTGTTGTTGTTTTTTTTATTGTACTTCAGGTCATATCTAAGCTGCAGTGTATCAAACCCGCCAACCCCTGGAAAATCGACTGAATGTTGACAGACTATCAAAGACGGACAGTCGAACAACATCATACTGGACTTCCCGCTGCGCCCGCCACCACCAATGTAGACAAAAAAAGACATGTGACATGTAGTACGTGCGGAAATCAATATCCAAAACTGCTGAGTGTGGCTGCCTGAATAGGAAAGATGTGCATGACAGTAATTTGACGTCTCTTGGCCTGTCTCGATGCTTGCATGCGCGTGTTTTCTGCCAAACTGCTCTGTTCTTCCGGATGACACTGAAGTTGACATTAACAACCTTCCTTCAACACGTGTCAGCCATGTCCTCCCTCCGTGGGAAAAGGCAGTCGCTCTGTGGACTTGTACTGTCACACTGACATCCACTGCCGAAATTTCCTGTCTGTAGGCGAAGCCATCTATTCTAATCACGGCGCGTCACATTTAAGAGGATGAATAATGGTGTGTGAAGCGAGGGAGCCGGATAAACCTGATTGTGTGCTGTGTCATTTGAGAAAATTTGACAGCTACACCTTACTTCAGGCATTTAAGCTGTTCATACTTTAAGTTCAGGGGACGATCTTACACATGCGTGAATGGTGAGATCAGTTCCTTGACAGGCCTTGAAAAATGAAGGAGAGGAAAGACGGGAGGTAAGCACACGCTGTCTTTCTTGGATGGGCCGCGTGGTTCATTATTATCAGCCTTTTATGTGTAGGCGAAATAGTTGAAGGACATGCAAGAATCGGGAGAATCACGGCCGAGTTTCCGTTCAAAAGAATATTTCAACAGCCTGGCTGCTGTTGGTGCTGCAGTGGTCAAGGCGGGGCTGATTAAAGTTTGAGCGAAGAGTCGAGCAGAGTCCTCAGTGAGGAGAGATTTGATGGATTTGTGGGAGATTTATGTTTTTTTTCCTTTGGGAGAGTGAACCCACATACTTGTGTTGTGACTGCATTCCGGGCTTTGTCTAACAGTTCCTTGTCTAGACTGAAGTCAGGGCTCCTGCAGGCTTCAGGTGGGGGTCGTTAAAGTCTTGTCAGCGGTGATGGAAAAGTCTAGAAGAGGGGGAAAGTTCTGCAGAGTCCTGACATCCATCCTTTTCAGTTTTAGTATTATATTTATTGTATGTTATATATCAGGGAGGATGTTTCACAGCCTGTATTTGGCATTTTACAGCCTATTCTATATATTATAGTGAATTGAAAAGTTTAAAAAGGGATATTAAATGATTTGACTGAAACCATGGTTCTTGCTTCATTCAGTGGAAATAAATAGATTATAGAAAATATTTGCATTTCATGAATTCAAGCAGAGAGGCACACAATGAAAAATACTGAGGAGGACATTTCTATTGGTTCTAATTTGCCATACAAGCCAAATCAAATACAGAAAACTGGCAAGAGGGACTCAGAGCTGACTCAATTTAGATTGCTTGCTTGCTGTTCTTTCCAATTCCAAGTACAGTCGGCCATAAAATGATAGTTTATGAGGACAGTCTGGGTCACAAGGAATTATGTTTTTATTGTAAATCAAGGCTGGTCATTATTGTATTACCTAAATTTTGTCCAGATGTAGTCTTATAAAAATTCAATTCAATTAAACTTTACTCAAACTTGAAACCAGCCTGTCCTTTCTACATCATATTAGTTCAACTGCTTTCATATATATATA
>JARJLU010011447.1:0-59203 GCA_030272975.1 Sparidentex hasta | reverse complement strand
CTATATCATGACAAAGAAATAGGCATGTTATTTTAATCAATAAGTGCTTTTATTTGCTCAGTGAATATAAATATAAATCATCGTACAACAATATATTGTTTGTCTCTCATCCATTGCAATTAAATTAAAACATATATTATCGCCTGTGGGGGGAAAAAAATAAATACATGATTGCCAGTTGCCTGAATTACAAAAATAAAATTATCAACGTGATAAAACTATTTACAGCATTAAATACAAACTATACAGTGAGCTCACATGGTGTTCACAGTTTCACAACGCGCTTTCAAGTGCACATTAACAGACATTAACATAATCCACTGAAGTCTTCACATTTACAATGTGCGTGTCACAGGTCGAGTCGGAGGTGTCTTTGTTCAGGCCACAAGGCCGAAAGGAGGCTCGTTTTCAATGTCTGTGAGGCCCGATCTGTTGTGCAGTTTTCGGGGGTCTTCCGGCGTCCAGACCTTAGCGGTGCGGATA
This sequence comes from Sparidentex hasta, assembly GCA_030272975.1. Lineage (NCBI taxonomy): Eukaryota > Metazoa > Chordata > Actinopteri > Spariformes > Sparidae > Sparidentex > Sparidentex hasta. The sequence continues at coordinate 58,720 of JARJLU010011447.1, read as the reverse complement.
ATGTTCTGCTCTCGGAGCTGCTTTTCATCCGACCAGGAGAGAGAGTGACCGGCAAGAGGAGGCAGGCCGTAGTCCGGGTCGCTGGGAGAGGGAGACCCTGGGGAGAGAAGACAAGAGGAGACAAGGTTAATATCAGGCTCTCACCCGCACATCAGCACCGCTCAGGCGCTAGTGTAAAATATATGGATCTTTTGCGTCCCTTGTGTATAAAACGGAAGCTGTAAATGGACCTACTTGTTCCTCTGTGGCAGATGATGACCTTCTTTGGCTGCACGTGCGTCTCGCTGTTGGAGTTTCTGACGGGCAGATCAGACTGCACGAGCTCGGCGAGAAAGTTAATGTAGCCAATGGCGAGCCGCAGAGTGTCCACCTTCGACAGCCGCTTCTCGTACGGCAGGGTGGGGATGTGGGAGCGGAGCCCCTCGAACGCGTCATTGATGGACTGCATCCTCCGCCGCTCCCGGACGTTGGCCGCCTGCCTCAGCTGCTGCATCTCCATCTCAGACCTCATCCGCCTCCTCCGCTTCAGTAGCGGCCCGCCGTGATGCCCCATTGGAGGAGACATGTCCGCGGTGCTGTCGGCGCAGCCGTAGGAGAAGGTGGAGGACGAGGAGGAGAATGACAGGTTGCCGATGTCGTAGTCTCCATCGTGAGGCGCTGCTCTGCCGCCGCAGTCTTTGCCGTAATAGTCTTGGAAATGACTGGTGAGGAAGTCCACGTCGTCATCCAGAAAGTCATCAGTGTCCAAGTGTCCGTCTCTTGAGGAGTTGTCGGTGAAAAACTCATCATCGTCGAAATAAGGAGGGGAAGAGAAAGAGTCGAGTCCGGAGAAAGGGTCCAGCACGGTGTCCATCTTTGTGCCCTGTTGTTGCGGAGACAATGACACTTTTTTTTCTTCTTTGATCAACTCGTTGCTCTGTGCTCGCGCTCACGGTCAACACAGTTAGTTTTAGTTGAAGAACCGGCACGCGAGACTTCTTTATAGCGACATCCATAGTCGCGTGCCGTTTGCCGGGAGCGCCAACCAATCACAGCTCGGTCCGCGAGGCGCACCTCGAGATAATCCCCAGAACGCCACGCCTCCTGTCCTCCAGGGTCCGGGTTTAATTTACATCTCAACTCCGCACTGACACCGGCTGCTCTCTGCACCAGACCGCGATCACAAATCTGTCAGATAAGATTTCTTTGTTGAGCAGGGACTAACATGTATTCTCTGCCGGGTCTGAAGGGATGACTCACTCACTCACTGTGTGAAGATGAGGTGAAGATACAGATCAGATTCTGTCTGTCAGATCGCCCTGACTCTGCCTCCTTTTCACTGTAGTGACACACACTCACAAATCTTGAACCACTTTGAATCCGCAGTTGTATGCGTATTACAGGTTCTTCTCCAGTTCAAACCTAAAGGCTGCACAGTTTCTATGTAGAATAAAACGTTGCAGGGCCTGTTTAAAAATAATGCTGAAGGCGCTTAGTAGCAACAGGTTTCAGCAATCGAGTGAGTGTTTCCCTGGTTATTTGAATATAGTCTAATTTATCAGAGATACTACATCTTCATCAAGAATAACATGACGATATTTTGATATTACCCTGCGGCCCTGAGGTCAGTCTGTAAAATGTCTGGAACATGACAAAGCTTGTATTCCCGCTGATTAAAGCAACAAGTGTCGCTAAACACACACACACACACACACACACACACACACACACACACACACACACACACACACACACACACACACGCTTTCATGTGTACATCGAGGACATAAAGGACGAGGTGGTTAAAACCCTTTAGATTGTTATTATGATTATTATGATTGTTATGATTATCATTATTAGTAGTAGTAGTAATTGTAGTAGTAGTATTAATCAGCATCATAATAATAATTATTATTATTTTGGTGATTATTATACTACTAAATGTAATAATGGCAATAATGTTACTATTATTGTTTTTGCTATAATAATAATAATAATAATAATAATAATAATAATAATAATAATAATAATAATAATAATAATAACAATAATGCATCATAAAACATATCTATGTATAAATGAATAGATAATATTATCTGTTTATTTTTAAAATTCAAGTCGAATCAAATGTTCCAGAAATCTATCGAACGGAAAGGAAAACTCATGAGTGAAAATATTTTGAAATGAAGAGTTGTTCACAGAGCAGCTGTGATCCTCAGCTGTCCATCAGATAGAGTGGACTGAGACGTAAAGGAAAGGACAGGTTGTACTGTAATAGAGTTTTCTTAAATGTCATCAGACAGCAGTGCAGCGTGTAGAGAGGGCAGTCAACGTGTTGCTGTGAGTGCTCTCCTCTCCACCCTGAAGGACATATAGAGCAGTCCGCCTGCTGCTCGCAGCTCGCTCATTTATTAAGCAGTAAGTGGGCAGCGCTGCTGCCATAAATACATGCACCAGTAAAGCGGTCGATGCGCCACTTGTGCCAGCCTGAGAGGTTTTGATTGGGAGAACTGGTCGACAAATAAAAGCACAGTGGTGGGCCCTGGAGCGCGCGCCTCTTTGACACCTCACGCGGCATATTAACACTCCTCGGTATACCGAAAAGAGACTGCCCACCGGTCTGAGGTCTGTAAGTACGCATCTATTAAATCAATTCAATGAAAGGGCTCACTTTGTTCTGCACACAAAACAGACCTTTCGCAGGGGCAGGCTGGATGCGCGCGCAAGTGTGTGGGTGTGTGTGTGCGTGTGTGTGTGGATATTGGTGGTGCACCAGAAAGCTGCAACACGGGCCGCGGCCGTGGGAAGAAGGCCATTTGCGTCCCTATAGCCAGTCAATGCAACATGTCGTGTAATAAATGAGGCTTGTGTTGCTGTCCACATAATGAAGCTGTAGCTGGAAGCCCGCATGTCTCAAACAACACACACAATACACGCACGTCCCGCACCAACCAGGTGCTGAACACAACACCAAACACTGACAGGACCGACAGGACCGCACTTTAAAGGAGCAGTCTGTGGTTGTGGGGCAGAGATGTTAATGAGACGAGAAAGCTGTTCATCACAATTTATATTGTTTTGCTTTGTTTATATGTGGCGGACCCTGCCAACTTTGTGTTTTCAAACAGTGTTCTGGGAACCTTATTTTCCTCCTTGAACAGCGTGTTTATTCACTTACGGAACAAATAAATATTTGTATTATGAATTAATGTCTATCAATGTTGTAAATACTCAAAATCTGACTTTCTTCTCCAAAAACTACGTAGTGCCCCTTTAAACATACATCTCCCATCAGCTTGCTGGAAACGCCTTTTCCTTTGTGTTTACATACACCTGTGACAGTAGCAGTACATCCTGGTGAGTGACAGGCGGAGCTGCTCCAGACACACTGCAGCGTATTTAGTTTGGTACGACTGACGAGTCAGTGTGGAAAATTATTCAGCAGCCATTTTGGCGCAGGCTATAAAAATAATATTGTATTATTTGTATTTTTATTCGGTATTTTATTTCAGAGCATGTCTTCCTCATGAGTATTGTACACCACTGTAGATTTCCATCGCGTCCATTAAACGCAGCATGATGTTGATTTGCAGCCTTCAGAGGAGAGCAGTCTTCAGAGATTTCAGACTACATGGACGCGAACGACGCGCATCAACAACAATTCTCCACATTCATAGTAGCTTCGAAACTCGACCAAACATGATCCACCGTCTCTTTAATTCTGTCGTTATCGAAGCTTCCTACATTAAAAATTGCGTCTAAGTATAAGAAGGTCCAAAGACCGTGACTGTGACGACATCTTCGTGTTGACACAAACATCATCAGTTTAATGTTGCACTGATCTCTGCTCCTCAACGCTCCACTTGAATGGAACTTTATCACTAAGGCAACTGTGAGTGAGTGTGTCTGTGTGTCTGTGTGCGTTGACATGTTAGAAACGTGTGTGTGTGTGTGTGTGTGTGTGTGTGTGCCACCCCTCCCTTTCGCTGGAAACCAGATGATAATTCGAACCGTGCAGGTTTTTAACGCGCCGTGACCGCGCGCTCCACGCCGCCTCATTGATGAACGTGCTGTCTTTCTGAACGGGCCGACCTGCGCGAGCGGAGCAAGTGTTTCTGTTCCCATGCCGTCCCTCGGTGTGCAGCATGCAGCAGGCTGGACGCTGCATTAAACCCGCAAAGGGTGGTGGTGGTGGTGGCGGGTGTGTAGAGGGAATACGTTTAGCGTTAATTAAACTTGAGCTCATAATTATTTGACTGTAAGCAAACGATGAAATGCTTTATAAAGCATCAGTGAAGCAACTGTTTATCGTGAAGCTGCTGCTGTTTGTTGATGAATCTTTAGAACCGCTTCATAAATGGTTTACGAAGCATTTCATTGTTTGTTAACAGCCAAATAACTATTAACTACAGTTTAATAGATACTATAGATGTATCATTTATTAATCGATATGATAACACTTTACGAATAAATAGAATAAAAGAAATTATTTGCAAATAGTACATTTCCCCATAATACCATCGGTTGAAAGTGATCATGAAGGTGTTGTTAAGACACGGCTAATTAGAATAAAATAATTACTAACCATGAGATTGTGATATCAAAGAGATATGAAGGCACACAGGTATCATTCTGACTTCCTGTATTGTGAAGCCCTCATCTGCACACCTGTCCTCATGTTCTGCTGCCTCTAAGACAGCCTACATTCAAACAAAGACAAATAAAAAGCGTTTTTCTTGCTAATACTATTTTCAGTATAAATATATGAACTAATTGGCAAGACTTCAAATACCATACAAAGTGGAAAAAGGTCTTCATAATGTTACTGAATCATTATTAATTAGTGATAAATATAAAGTCAGTTAAACTGTTAGTAAACAAATATTTTATAAAGCATTAATGAAGCGATTCTAAAGGTTTACAAACGTGACTTGTAATTTATAATGGCTATCCAATTAATAATCATAGATGAAGTGCTCAGTATTTATGGATATTTACAGTATTCTAAACATCATTTGACACTTTACATAAGCGATTATTCATAAATGCATTTCATTGTTTGTTTACAGTCAAATAACTATTCACTAAAGCTTAATTAAGTATAACTTTACCATTTATTAATGATGGTTTCTAAGTGTTTATCATTCACCACTTTTCTTTTTTCTATGCTATTGTAGCCAATATGTTGTTCAAAGTATCTTTAATTTCCAAATCATTTTCTGGTAATTCATTTTAACTTTAAATCAAAGAGGCATTTCATTTGGTAGTAAGTAAGGCAAAAAGGAATATCTTTGAAGAAAAGCTTAATTTAAATATTCAATAATTATTCACTTGACTTTTACATTACATACAGTATTTGTTGCTTTATTTGTCAACACAGAATTTTCATCTGGTTGTGCAGAAATCATTTATTTGACCAATATTTTTTGTATGAGAATGACATTTTAAATTCAGACAGGCAGTGACATTATGGCCTCCAAAAATTAAGCATTTCTGTTCCCGATGCACAGCACCATGAGGAGGAGGTGGCCTTTGTCCCAGTTTAGTTAAGTAGCCATGAATTTTAACCACGAAGTAATATTTGAATAAATTTTCCCTTCTGTTGTATGGGTTCGTAATTTTTCCTGATGGCGCTACCGCAGTGCCTTTGGTCAGCCTTTTGGACAGGAACTAGACAAGGAAATCCAGAAAGTGAACTACATGAGACAAATGTGTGGAATTAGAGCTGGAGCTAATCCTCCCACACCGATTCAGTGGTAATCCCTGTAATCTCTGGCTCCAGGGGATTATCCATCTGGATGACTAAAACAAATTAAAGGGATTTAATGAGCAGTAATTTAACAACTTGACTGATGCATCTTCGATCCTCTCCGTAACCTTTGATTGCTGGCCACTTGAAGGGAGCTAATTCGTGGATGAAATGCTTGAGAAGAGGTCATTTGTTGCAAATGTGGAGTCAACAAGCTTTTGGAGATTGTATTCTACCCTTTTGTGCAAATACATCACATGTAGTTTTCTGATACTTAACACTTTTTAGTAATGTTGTAGCTACCGTTAAAGAGTTCACACTAAAATAAAAATTGGACCACCTATATGGGGTGTAAACTAACACTTTTGGAAGACTTTGACTGTTTTATTTTGATCATTTTAAAACAAATCTGCAGCTTCTTCAGATATTTACAAGAATGCTGCAACACTGTTTAGCTGTGAAGCTCCAGAGATGTTCTGTGGATTATCAAACTTCACTCCACTTTCCATCAGCATGGGGAAGAGTAGATAATGACTGGTTTTTCATCTTTGGTTGAACTGTTCCTTTAAGCATGTTCCATTTAGATGTCCTCATGTTTAGGGTCCTGTTAGGCAGCCAGTCCAGTATCCAGGAATTAATTTCATATTGGACAAATCTGAATTACCCCATTAACATGTAGATGTGCTGCTTCAGTAAAGGAAGTACTGGAAAAAACAGTTGACAAATGATCAAGAGTGCAGAGATAGTAACTTTAAAAGAAAATTAAACAAAACAACATAATGTTTACCTCCAACCTAACCATACCATAGTTGTTATGAGCAGATACTGTGAAGACAGAAGTGACTTTAAAGTCATTGTCTTCAAACATAACCTTGCAGAACGTCCTATCTGGTGATAGCTTTATTAGGTTAGGTTTGCAATGATTTAAACTCTAGATGTGCAAGAAGCAGCTCAGTTTTCTTGTTTCAAAAGTAAGTCAGTCATTTTTATCTATGAATTTATCATTAATTCTTAAATTGATCATGATTATATATTTTTTGCCTCACCTTGTAAATCTTGAAACTGAGTAATTTACTGGTATTAGATAAAGTGAAGCCACATACCGTTCTCTTTCACAACAAAAACCCTTGTTTCAAGTATTAGTCTACTGTAAATGTTTCTCTCCTTTGGTCTTTACCTTTCTTGACCCAAACAAAAACCAAGGCTGCTTACATTCATTGCCTAGATGTCGAAAAAATTTGAAAAAAAAACAACAACTTTGTGCTTGTTTCAAATCTTTTATCGGAGCCTGTTCAACTGTGAACTGAAGCAACTTATTTGGGGATTTCTTGCCAAGTGAAATTATCTTGCTGTGTGAATTTATCATTTTGCAAATATTTAAGCCATTTTTCCTTCCAGCTAATTAATAAGTATGACTTATTTGTACTTTAGACTTAACAGTGTCATACCCCAGTCTCTATTATGAAAGGCAGCATACAACCATTTCACTTTTTCTCAGCATTCTAACCTTTATCTTAGTTAAAAAGAGTAACAACCGATATACACTTTTTTTAACGTTTTCCTAATCCTTTTTTCATATTCTTTTTTTTTTGGTTGTTTTAACCTTTCAAGAGCTAGTCTCTATTTTGTGTGTCTGCCCAATAATTGTAAGTGTATCTATGCAACTAGGTCTGTTTGAATAATCAAGGCATCGTAACAAAGGGAACATTTGAACTGTTTGGTCAGATGTGTAAGGTAAAGCATAAATGTCACTGGGTCCAAGTAAATGAAGTTGGCGCACAGCATAAATAAAATATTTTAATTTAAAAAAAAACACAACATTGGAGTGAGTGTCCTTGAGGAATGATGCAGCTGCAGCTCCAAATCTCTAGCAAACCATAGCAAAACATGTGGAATGTACCTCTGCCTTCCTTCATGCTAATAAAGGGGACCAGAACTAAATTAGAGTATGTTTGGTATGGAACACTCCGGCAGAATTTCAGAAAATGTTTTGCACATTTTGGCACGTGTGCCATTTAAGAATTTTCAGGTAACAAACCACATATTTCACTAATAAGTCACCATAGGTGCTCAAAAAGTAGCACAATCGGTCTCTGCCCGGACTCAACAGGTTAAGGTGTTTGACAAAATGACTGTCATTGTTCCAAAGAGGACAGGCTTCTGTGAGTTTCTGTGCAGCCTAATGACAGAGATAAAGGGGGCTGCCTGCAGTCCTGAACTGATAGCTGCTGGACTTTGACAAGAAAAGCAAACTGCACTCAACCACAAACACAGTCCAACACAGCCACCATCATCATCATTCTTACACCTGTTAACTGAATGTTGGTGCGCTGGCACTGTGCTCCAATCTCTCTGTGTTTCTGCCCTACACTCAAACATACAAATCCAAACACTGCTGAAAGCAGGTCACTGGGTGTCAGCATGCAAGCTGCCATGTTAGCACTGGAGAGGCCTGGGAAAGCTACCACATGCAGGCTGGACGCGGACAGATAATGGACAGACGTCAGGTGGGCTGCCACTCTGCAGACTGACAGACAAATTAAAGTGCTCTCTGTGGAGAATAACGACCGTGCACTGCTGGTTCATGTTAAGGGCTTGATATCAGTGCTGCTGGTCAACTTGACTGAATACATCAGGCCTGTGAGATTGACTTCTATAGCACACATCACGATGTGTGGACATACTGACACTTGTGTACAGAGTGTACCATAATAGTAGACTCAAGTAAGATTTATTTAACACAAAATCCTTAATCAAAAACATTGTAACCCAGAATAATTATATGGTGTGTAACCCACAAAACTGGTAACACCATAATATCAGCCATTATCAATAAAGGGTACGTTTATCATTCACTAAAGTTATGTTAATACTGATGTGACTGTTAAATATGATTTTCAATAAATTTCATAAATCATTTATGAAGCAATTGTTTATTGTAAAGGTGCAACTGATGTTTGTAATACTTTGTGTATGGTGAATAAAAACTGTGTAGTTCATCAGTAAACATTATATTGTGTTTGATGTTTACGAATATTTACAGCCGCTTAAAAAATGTCTATAATGTATTGTTTGTTAATAGTCAAATGACTATTACCTATTTGTGTTTTTTTGTTGTTTTATTGTTTGTTTTTTTTCTAATTGTTTTTATTTGTCCATTCAAACACTTTGGGTGTTGTTGATTTACCTGTAATGATTTGGAAACCAGTTAAAAGGAAGCTGTCGACACAGTGAATGTCCTCAGGAATTCCATTTGATTAATTTAAAGGCCATCTCATTTACAATTCAGCAGCTCAACTAAATCAATTAATTATAATAATTATTATTGGTCGTCATTGTCGTAGTAGTAGTAGTAGCAGTAGTAGCAGTAGCAGGATCGTTATATACTAAACCTTTAAGGTCTCACAGATAATTATTTTTCATTGTATCCCAAGAGGTCAATACAACATGCAGGCTAAACTTAAAGATTTCCTCACATCCTTACATTTTGACATTAAAGGGACAGTTCACCTAAAAAATGAAAAGTTCGTCAACATCTACTCACCCCCTGATCAAAGTCAGTTGAAGTTTCATAGTCCACAAAACATTTCAAACCAGAGAATTCCCGAGTCTTTATTTAAGGTAACAGTGTGTTTCATTTAGTCACCTGCTGCTGTAAGTTCTTGGAGAAAGTCAGTGGGGGGGGAGACAGTCAGTGAACAAGACCAAACATAGCCTAAATAACGTGATTGAGAGACGCCTATAAAACCTGTCGCATTACCCACAACACAACTTACAACAACTCCAAATTAACTGAGCTAAGACATCAAAATATTTTGATAAGGCTTTTTGCTTCATGTCATATTGCTAAACAGGAAACAGCTTCTCTTGTCCAGCTGGAGACTCAGGGCTTGTTCAAGGACACCTTAACAGTTGCTGTTGGAGGACGGAGGGTCATTTCGTCTTCCTCCCCTACCCAGACACTCTTCGACACCACCCTCACAAAGAGCCCAAAGCACGCCTCCAATTTCCTTTCTCCTACAAGATGTCAAGCATAAACATTACTGAAATCTGTATTATAATCCTTAAAAGTCCTTGAGAGTGCACTTGGGTGGGAGGACTGGGATCAGTATGGAGAGGGAGGGGTGGGGCGGGGGTAATTGACTCATCTGCTACTGGCTCTAATTGATTTGGGCGTTAATCTGGTGGCTCCAGACTTAGAGCCAGGCTAATATGTCCGGAGACTGGAGAGAGTCCAGCTCTGCCCGGGGGCTGTTGTCGGCTGCAGGGAGGATTGAGGAAGATTAACAGAGATTTCCGAGCGTCCTGCAGGAACAACTCAGCTCAACTGTTTGTCTGCTTTTCTCTTGAAGCGACAAAGCAGGGTCAGAGTCTGGGGAAAGTCCTGTATGCAAATGTGGGTATAATTACATTAAAGAGAAGGTTGTTGCCAGGTTTTAGGGAAACACTGTATACTTCGAGGAAACTTCTTAGGCCCTTGAAGTGCTCCCAGGTGTCAGTGAGGACGTTCTGGGGTCCTTCACTTGATTCCATAAGGGTCTTTTGCTAAATTTTAAGAGGTGCTACAGGTCTTGGAGTGGGTACTGTAATGGGACTGTACAGGTCATTGACTGGGGTCTATGGTCCTCATCTGGGATCTAGGGTCCTTGACTGTATGACAATTTTCATGAGTGGACAATGGAAGAGTCTGTAAAGTACAAAGGCGATTTATAACATTTCCCGATGGACAGCTACTGATAGCTTTTTTGCTGAAGTGATTCCTAAATGCTGCTAATTGAAACTGCCATTGGCCTAGTTGCTAACTCAGCTAAGGGTTTGAATCCTCTGAGAAAACCCCACTGGTACTGTATTCCTTGTTGTCAACCTAAACTCCATCTTCTTGGAGGATGTGTTGTTTCATCCCGATCTGGCCAAGTCGCCCGTCTGAGCACAGTTGGAGGACTGTTCACTCAGGCTTTAGTGGCCCTCCTATGCGATGACAATACCAGCAGTGGCCCCAAGCTAATTTGAGATGGTCCCATGTGCTGCTTTCAGCCCTGTAATCACAGGTGTGCACTGATGTTTGCCACAGTGTCTAGACCTTCACTACAAAAGTGTTGAATAGCATTGCTAAAGCACTTACTGACTGCCCTTGCAACTTCTGAATGTTCCCAGAAGAGCCATTGGGACAATTATCATAACAGTCAGTTGTAATAATAGCCAAAATGCAAAGGAGAGTTCAAAGATAGCTCAAGAGGGACTTGGAGGCAGCATGTTTCATCACATAGAAAACAACTGGCAGTGCAATCCACTGCCACAGCGTCCATGCAGGATCATCCAGATTGCAAATTATTGAGAGGAAGATGAAGGAAGTTAGAACGTGGAAATTCTTGAGAAAAATCTGTTGAGATCCACTTGGATGATGAAGATGAGAAGGGGCGGAGCTTCCTGCCACCAGACAACTCCAAAAGAACAGCTGTTGAAGGAGCTTATCATGATGTTTTTTTTGTTTGTTTTTCTTTTAAAGGGGGGAACTATTTAAAGCTTCACTAAATCAGCATTTGCAGCTCAGTGATCTCCCATTTATAAACACTTTATATTAGTTTAGATATTGCACGTTGTTCGTGCTGTTATGGTTATTAAAAATTATACCTACACATTGACTCACTTCTCCATAAGCTTCTGTACTACTGCTACTTTTAAAGTATGCCTGTGTGCCTAATCACATAAGAGGCATACATCCACCCAAGGATCTCTATCCACATGGCAAATGAACATAGAGAACAACAGGCACATATGAAAGAACATACCAACATGGCAACAGCTGTTTTAACACAATGCATAGAAAGCAGAATTAGGCAACTGGGCAGTTGCTTTGACTTTATTTTGCCCTGGAGTTTGTCTATCATGCTACCTTTGTTTGTCAGATTAAAAATAATGTAATCTGTATGTTGTTATTTTTGTTTTAACTCATTTAGTCCCCACAAATGCTAGAATTAACTTGATTTTCATTGACATTGACAGTCAGTGTGTTGTACCACTTCTGAACCAAACCCACTGCGAGGCCATTTTAAGTTTAAGTTTGCATAAATTCACAATTTGGTTTTAAGCTGTTAAACTACAGTGTTAGCGTTCATCCCATCCCATCCAGTGTACCAGCTCAACCCCACACAGATGATGTAAATGACGTCTCAATTTGTCATATCTGGGCTTCCGAAGACTAAGATTACACCAGACAAGCTGTTTTTATTTCATTACATGTTGCTTTGTCTTACTGTGAAGCTTCAGGAAGATTTCACCTGACTTTTCATCCACATGGGAATGAGTGGATAATGACTAAGTTAACATCTTTGGGTGAACTTATCCTTTAAAATTTGAGTTTGAAGGTTTACAGCAGCAAACACTTCAAATTGGACATCCATGAAATGAAGAAAAAGAAAAGTGTTTCCAGTGGACTATTTTGACATCTCAGTACAACACATAATTAAATCCTGTATTCATGCAACAATGCACACACACACACACACACACACACACACACACACACACACACACACACACACACACACACACACACACAGAATATTGTGCATTATGCAAATAATGCATTTCCCCAAAAAGACAGCTCTGTTACAGAGAGGCATTAATCACTCACATCCTCCTGGAATATTAATCCTGTCCTCATGAGATTTAACACAACTTCATGGATGCTGCACTTAATGCCATCACTGGTGTGTGTGATTGAAAAGACAGCAACTTCTAGGAAGTTTGAAGGTAAGATTCCTCCTTATCAGCTGTTAAATGTTGCTGTTGTGAAGATAACTGATTCAATATTTCAAACAATAGGCCGCTAAAGGACAATGCCATCTAATGTAAAACACAACAACAAAACAAGTAAAACAGATCAGAGACTGACATCAGAGAGACATGCAGTTCTGAATACATTTTGTAAATGCATGGTTTTTCTAACACATGGAGAAAATGAAGAGCTGAACACTGGATCCATCTGTCTGTTTTGTGGTGCTGGGGTCCCTCTGGAGGACAGTCTGTTTAATCCTGCAGTGAGTTATTTACTCCTCAGTGCATTACCGCCATCATGTGGTTACAGGGGAGAACATGTTCAGATTAAGCACGCACGCTGACGTTTGCGTCTCGTTTCAGCACCTTAACCGACCATCTCTATACTGACATTCAGACAGTGGCATTTTAGTGGTGAATTCCAGCAACTGACCCCTAACATATAACATAAATAAGAGTTACCACATAATCCATCTGAAAGACTAGTGTCGATCTTTCCCCAACCACCAATGTCAGCTGGCTGTTTCCACTTTAGCGGTGGGAATATCTAAATATAGTTGTTTCCTGCCAACACTTCAGGCTGTCATATGGAAAGCGGCTTTCCATACTGTCATGATAGTTAAAGCTTTTGGGGGGCTGCTGTGGGGAGGATTTAGAATTTCTTAACTGCAAAATAAAATGACATTAATTATAAAATGTCATAAAAAACAATATGAGTATTCTGGCATTCAGCAGATATACATAATTGTGGTAATTCTAACTGCTCTAAAACAGGAAGAGTTTAGTCTGATTTAATGTCAGACAGTGAGAAAAAAAAAGTTATATGTCTTTTTATACAGTGCATGTACACTTCTGGTTTCAACTGTATATAGCACTTTTCAAACGAAGCCAAAGCATGGTATGAAAACAGGTTTAGAGACTAATGCACACCAACTGCAATAAGAACGAAAAGTAAAAATAATAAAAGACAAAAACAAGCAAAATAAAATATTGCATGAAAAAAATGTATTTAAAAAGTTTATTTAGAGAAATATTAATAATAATCTTGCAGCAGAATTTTGAATTAATCGTGGCCGATTTATTGTCAAGAGCAGTACAGTAATCAAGCCTGCTGCTTATAAAACTGTCCGAGTGACGTCTCTGTGTTGCTCAGAGAGGGGAAAAAAAGCCTCACTTTGGAAATGTTTTTTAAATGATAAAATGCTTTTTGTGATTTTGTGTTTGCAATTATCTGCCTTAAAGTCTGGGTCAAAGATCACTCCAACGTTTCCAGCTTCTCGGCTTGGTTTACATCTCGCTCGTGTAGTTTGGAGGCCAGTTTCTCTCTCTGAGGCTTGGAAACAATAACTAATACTTCTTTTTTGTCCTGGTTGAGCTTGCAAAGATTCTGTAACAGCCAGACCTTAATATCTAAAATACAGTAAAAAGTGAGTCAATTACACATTTATTATAGATGTTTCACTGTGTTTTTCTCTGACTGTTCCACCTAGGTGTTGAGGACTGACTCTTAAAGCAGGGAGATTCCTTAAGGAGATGTCCAAAGCAAATCTGATGACAAACTGGTGTGATACCTTATTTTGGCGTATGGGACTGACTGACCAATAGACAGTGATATCTTTATTAAAAGTCTTTGAAGATTGAATTGTTTGGTTCCTTATGTTTGATACAATTGTTTAACATCCATAACATCTTTGATAAATATCTTATACACATTTTCTCATATTCAAACATTGTGGAGTCGGTACATAAAGCTACTATGTTGATCCCTGTGTATACGCTCTTGTGCTGTGATATATGAACATACATACAGTGCGTGAACATTAGTTTTATATACTGATGAAATAAATGTTTTGAATAAAAAATGAGTGTCATGTCTTTTTTCAAGATACAATGGTACACTGTAAAAAATATGTGGCAGATATGAACATTTTTTTATAGGACAGATTGTTACTGGACGAAACCGATTCTGCAGATTATTTAAATGTCCAGTTATATCTAATAACATTTTGGTGTAAATTATTTATCTGACCATTTTGATGGGTTTGAAGGTGATTTTTTATTTATTTATTTATTCATTTATTTATTTATCTGACCATTTTGATGGGTTTGAAGGTGATTTTTTATTTATTTATTTATTTATTTATTTATTTATTTGCCATAAAGCAGTTTGGACGGTTCTATACAAATACAGCTGCCCCTCCTTGATGTTTCTATCCACTTGATGTCTCCAGGAATTATCTTCTCCACCTTGGAAAATAATCTAATCCATGCAAACCATGTGTTGTAAATATATGGAAGAGGATTAAATCCACAGAAAAAAAGAGTTTTTTCCCATCAACACTCTGATTTAAAAGTTAGAATTCTGACTTTCATCTCTGATTCTGATGAAGAAGAATTTGAATTCTGAGGGGAAAAACAATATTAGACGTCTGACCTTAATCTTTTCCTTCACTTCCAGTGATACAAATAGGTACAGACACCTGTCATGGTAGAAGAGTTGATAGTTAATTTTATTATGGGTTTATCAATAGTTATGGACATATAATCATCTCTTTACAATACAACATAAGATCAGAAGAGCATGACAGACCACTTCAACAGAATCTCATAGTTTTAAAAAAAATCAATAAATAAGGGCGTAAATAAACCAAATACATGTTTTCAACTGAGATATAGATTCATAAGTACTAATATTGTGTCTGCATGCGTCATGAAACATCCTCAACTATTTTCTGTACAAACACAGGAGATCTGTCGTATGTATGAGCTGAGAGTTCATATACAGAATGATTCTATGAGGCTACTAGACCGTACTGAGGAAAGGCCTGACATAGAAAACAAGGGACTCAGGAAGCACTTTATAGAGACCTCACACACCCACAGTGCATTTTCAGTTATGGTCATATATACAGATGAAATGCATACAAACTTGATAACAAATAGACTCTCGCACACACACACATTTGAGTAACAGACAACCACGTCTGGGAGACCCTGATTTCATAGACGTTTCCCCTTTCTTCCTGAGGAAAAGAAAGCACACAAAGCTAGCTCAAGCGTACCATTGGTTGAAATTACAGCAGCATTACATCCAAGGCGGTTCTATGGAAGTCCAGGACTGCCAACTTTAAAAAATGTTAAATCATTACAAAAGTTCAGTTGTGTTTTCCATTAGTGCATTTGTTATGTATGACTAAATCTAAAGCTCAATTTAAAAGATGTGTTCAACTTTCATGTTACAAAATCTCTAATCAGTGCCAGAATGTTTTAATATTTCTATTGAAGAATTGTGAGGCATACCAGGACAAGCTGATAACAACTGTAAAAACTGATGTTTAATGTTAAATTTTTTCAAATTGAAAAAAAAAAAAAAACAACAACAAAAAAACAAACATATACAATTTGGCCCTTTGGCTAATTACATCAAGAAAATACTTTTTTATTTAATTTTCTAAATGAAATGAATTTTTTAAAGTTTAAAGTTGTATCTCATTACAATTTGCAGAATAAGCTAAACTTAGGTAAGTGCACTCAAATTCAGCTTGTCTGACATTAGTCCAAAGAGCGTGCCTATTTTTAAATAGCTCATTCTTAAACATTTTCTTATTGTAAATTCAAGTTTGCAATTTCCTTTTCTAATCTTGGTGGCACAGTTTGGAAACATAACCTCCATTTTCCATCACATTTTATTTAATTTTCATTAGAGTTGTGCAATTTTTCGAGTGATATGTGAAATTATTTGTCAAATGTGTTAATCTTTTTTTTTGGCAGTCATTTTACATATTCACATGTTAATCCAATTAATGACACATTCACAAATTAACATTCACATGAAAAAAATGTTGGTTTGAAAAAAAAAAAAAGTTTTCAGCATTGGCAACCCTGATCCTCCACAGATGTAGTCACATTTGTCTTTTTTGACACCACAGATGTAAAGTTTGGCCATTAACTGGCAACCATTTTGTATCTGAGACAAGAAAGCCAGGTGTTCTACTCTAATGAGAGTCATCGTGTCTGAATGTTTTCATTTTAAACGATTCAAGATCCTGATATAGAGACTTAAGATTCCCTATGTGCTTATCTTCCTGTTTCCCCTGGTTCTCATTCGTGTTATGTTGTTTCTGCTCTACTGTTCCTCCCAAACACACAGACAGTAAGCTTGCTACTGTAACACTAAAAAAAATGATTTAATAAATGGTAAATGTAAAAACAAAACTTTCAGCATCTGTATGGCCCTTTCCTCTTGATAAGAAAGGTACTTCACATTGAATATGGCTCACTGTCATTGTCACTGTCATCATCATTTAAACACAGAGGTAATCTGCTCCTGTACAAAATTACATGCCCTCCCCATACACACACACGCATAACTAATTTTTACAAAAGAAGAAAATAAATACAGAATACTTTCATCAACAACACATCATCATCATCATCATCATTATCATCATCATATTAGAATAGTCTACAGAATCCTGTAAATTCTACCCTTGATTTCCAGAGTCTTGCTCTGGAGAAATGAATGGCAGTTATATCAGAGGTCATCACAATAAATGTTGTCATAAGTAGTAGTAGTAGTAGTAGTAGTATAGTATAAATGGTATTATCACAGATAAACATTTAGTGGCTCAAAGAAAATCATCTTGGCCGCAAAGATGTTTTCTTTGACATCGCTGAAACCAGGTGTGGAGTTGAAATATGAAATATGAATTCCAGATGGATTTGTAATGTCTGCTTATGGTACTTTATTACTCTGGCCAGAGAGTCCATTAAAGTGTAGCAGTAACTGACAGCAGTTTCTCATCTGTGCTGCGCTTTGATTCACCTCTGTGACCAAAGCCAGTCCTCGGTTGGCGTGTTCACTGTATGAACATACAGATAGTGATAATTCCAAGCTAAATACAGGTACGTTTGGTGTGCTTTTTAATTGCTTCTTGCTTGTTTCTTTGCTTGATGTGTGAGTTTTTTCTTCTTCTTTGGATTAAAGGGGCACTCCAGCCATTTAGTTTTATATTTGCATTAAAGTGGGGGGACAAATTTAAAAAATAAGTAAAAATTTGGAGTCGCAGAGGCTGAGATAACCTGACTATAGACTATGGATCCTGCAATTCCCATACTTTGTAACTTGTGAGACTCACACTGCTTGGACAATGGGACACAAGTCTTCCGAACTCTACATCACCAGTTAGTTACAAAGGCGTTTTCTGTAACTTGCAGTCTTTGATTACACTCTGAGATAACCCTGATGAAATCACTGGGACATCGTTCAAAGACACAGAAGACATTGCACTATGTTATTTCATAGGGTGAGTGATAATCAAAACTACGAGCGAGCTGACTTTCATGTTTAAAGTCACAGGGGTGCTTCTAAAAAGTGGCAGTAGCAGAAATGACAGCTGGATTTCATTTAAAAACATGAAGATTTCAGGATACGATTTATAATTGCGTTGGACTTACAATGCTCAGATTTTAAACTATACTAATATTAATTGTAAGAATGATATTTAAATATACCATAATGTGTGCGATCATGATCATTTGAAGCGGTAGAGGCATATATTACAACACTTTCTTATTCCCAACTCGTCTAATATAGCAGCTTGGTCATTGGCCTATGATGCTCTTGCTACCCTGCTCTAGTGTCAGTCTTGGATGTCAAGTAAAATAGTGCTCGCTAACAAGCAGTTTACTTATTATGACCTCACTATGACTTTTATACTGTTATCACCGTCACAGTTTGGTTAGGTTTAGGGTTCAAATAACAATGTTCCATCAACAGTAATGGCGTGACGTAAGTACATGTCTTACATAACATAAGTTACATCAATTACGAATGTTAAATAACTTATTTATGAAAAAAAACAACTAATCACTCTTGACTCTGAGTCACAAGTGGCACTAGAGGAGTAGCTACGATGTCAGACCTACATGTGTGAGGCCATTGACCATGCTGCTCCAACTTAACGCACTGGGGGTGAGAACAGGCTGTACATTACAGGTCTGTCTGGTTAGGAAGTTAAATTTCATATTCTAGAGAAATATATAGAGCAGTGGTATCGCTGCTTGCATAGTGTCCAAGAAATTATTTTTCCTTTTGGTGATTCATGCAGAGGAGAGAAAAAAGTCAATAATGTTGCGGAAAAATTCACATACCAGATCCCTGAATCAAAAAACTGAATGTCTTTTTATCTACTTTGGACTGCTGAACGCATGTCTTTAAAACAAACACAAAAAAATAAAGCAAAGATACATTTTAGTTTTGTGACTTTAACCAAAACAAGACTATTTCAAATTGTATTTCTGTCATTCAGCCACACTGTCTTTTCAGGTGACTAATGCACAAGATTGATGGTGAAGGAGAGTTTTGTCATCCAGTCCAGTCAAACACTGTGATTCATGAAAATAACACACTAACAGACAAAAACTTATTATCAACTGCTACTTAATTCCAATGATAAACCCCTCATCTCTGGAGGTCTGTAAACCTTTTCTTTATGGAACGGTGCAATGGTTTCCATTCTTTCACTTCTTTCATACACAGGAACAAAGATAAAAAAAAAAAAAAACAAAAAAAAACATTTGCCCCTGACAACAACTTCTTAAGGGTATAGTCAAAATGAGTTCAAAGAGACCAGTTATGGCAAACCTTCAGCACACTCTCAGCAGTTGACTTAAGTCGCCCATCACAGGATTTCTATGTAACTGAGAGCCTGGTCACACTTACTAAAAAAGATCAAGGTACAAACATTTGCAAATCAGCATGTTTTGTTTTTTGAGTTTTTAGGCTGGACCAACCCGTCTTGCTTTTCTGTGTTTCATCATACTGAGTAGTTGACTGTTTTCACATTTAAATTGCTGTGGAATTGTTGTGAAAGAGCTCTGTAAATGAGCAGCAAAGACTCTCCTGACCTCTGTTGAGGATACTGTATTCAGATACAGATTCCAAAATGAAGGAAGCCATCTCTTTAGCTCAGCAGATTCTTCATGTTTCATGGTTGGCATTTGTGTTGGTGATACAGCTAGCTTGTTACTGACGGTGAACCTGTGCCACTGCCTGCAATCACATTGGAATGTGAGGGAATGTGTGGCAGTGTTTGTTGTGACCAGGCTCTCAGTCAATAGAATACAGTTACCTCTCATTAACATTTGGAGCAGAATGTTTTACTCAAACCTGCTTCCTGCAGCAAAAACCATTACATCAGTGTAAAAAAAGTTTAAATTATTATACAGCAGATAAAAATGTTAGGCTGGTCAAAAGATGCACTGTAATCTGTCGTGTAATTGGTAATACTGAAACAACACTTCTGAAAATCATTCAATCTGCCATTTTGTTCAGAAACCTTTGAATTAATCCCAGGTCCCTTTATGCTCTTGTTTGTCATCTACTGGATCACTACTACCGGCTAGATTTACAGCCCTTTTTGTCTGATGGCTTTATAACAACAAGAGACATACAGCTTTGATATTTATTTCTTTTTTAACAGCCAGAAGATCATATCTCTCTTATTACCAGTTTCAAATTACAATCTTTTTAAATCTAAAAGCATGGAGGACTGATACTGCCCAAATAAAAAAAAAAAGAAATAAATGTCTCAATTAATAAGTTAGATTATCACTATACTAAACGCACCACAAATATTACTAACAATAAATGTAGGGATTGCTTCATTTACAGAAGCCATGAATAGATATTTCTTTTTGCTGCTATATTTGCTGACCTATTTGTTAAATTCTGTATTTGTTTATTTTCCTATTTGTTTTAAAAAAAACAACAACAAAATAATCATAATAAAGTAAAAATAAATACACAAGCAAATTAATACAGAATTATAATGTCACATTTCATTAAGTAATGCCTTCATTTATTTCTGATATAATCTTTGGTGCATTTATTGGCATAAAATGTATTTATTGGGCCATTTATTCATTTTAAGTCTCAGGCAGTTTCAGTCCTTCATAGACAAGGCTTGTCTTATTATCTATGTGTTTATCCAATGAAAAACACTGCATTTAAACATCATTAAAATAAAAAAAATCTTCATCATACAACTAGAGGAGCTACTTCAGAGATGCCATGAGATGTCTCATTCCATCCAATTAATCATTGGGTCTTGTGTTATATAATAAATCTTTGAGCATCAATTTAAAAGCCACTATCTCAACTAAGTATTGCTTAAGTGTAAATGTACCCTGTAAAAGACGAATCATCTTGGTATCCAAGAGGGAGAAGGGACGTTAGGATCAAAACAAAGAGGAGGGCCAGTGTGTGACCTATGCACAGTCGGTGATCATCCAAACGCCCCAAAGCAGACAATTTCCCAGCATGATAGGTACTGTTCCCCCAATAACACAGTGTCTCTGACAGTATCAGCACTTAATAATTCACTTGATGGCTTTCTGTGTGACACAAGCAGGGTTAAAATTCTGTTTATTTACAACTGTAATTTTTGTAGTTTTGGTTATTGAAAACTTAAGTGTTAAAATAAAAATAGGGCATGAGCCATCTGACGGTTTTAAAACAAATCTCCATTTTGATTTTGAACAAGAATAGAAAACACTGTTAAAAGCTGTCTGATGGCTCCTGTTTGTGCCCCTGAAGAGTTCCTGTGAGCCAATAATGGAGCTGTGAAACATAAAAGTGATCATAATAATAATGATCGGGGGGGCTCATATGTTCAATAAAGAGCTGATGTGGTGTGGAGATGGACAGGAGAACGAAAGATAAACAGTGATCATGGCGTTCTCTTCTCCAGAGGGAAGAGAGAAACACTGTTTTTATATTACAAGCCTGCAGTGTTCATACAGCCACAAGACCTGAAAGAATTACCTGTGAGTGCTGATGTGTGCAGTACACTTATGTGAGGGTTTTCATATGACACAGGGTAATGATTGTGTGTCTACTACTGTGTGTGTGCGTGTGTGTGTGTGCGTGTGTGTGTGTGTGTGTGTGTGTGTGTGTGTGTGTGTGTGTGTGTGTGTGTGTGTGTGTGTGTGTGTGTGTGTGTGTAAGGTTGTCCATCACTCCTGTACATGAACATGTTTGTATAATATTACAAGACCCAAAGACAAAACCTTCAGCATCTACAAAAAGTCAAACCTGAAAACAATCCTCCACCTCTGTGCAGCATCAACATGGTTCATCTTTTGTGGACTCTTGGGTGCACAAAGCGTCTTTGACACCAGAGGCTTGCTGGATGACATCCACCCTACTGCCAGTATTCACAGCTTTAAACAAACTAGCTTATGTGACCATGTCTAAGTGCTTCTAACTGTTCCACGCTCTTCATCATAGCTTTCTCCTTGGTGCATCCCATTGCCCCGCTGATCTTGTATTCAGAAACTCATAGATGATCCAACAAGGACCTTATTTTAAGCATACCAATGCCGTAAAGGGGTAATTTGTAAAAAAAAATAGCCAGAGACTGAGGGTAGTTAAGAAACTACAGGGGAGAGCATAACCATTTACTGATGCTCACTATATTCTTTGCCATTGCTCTATTTTGGCTGCACTGACTAGCTGCTCTTAGATAGTAGCTTAGATAGCCATGGAGCTAAGTGGCCCTATTAGCTGATTGGAGTCTGACATAATACGATTGGATAGTGAACCCACAAATAGCCTATTCAGTCCAATAAGAAATGCATGCCAAAAACGCTTTTAACTTCTGGGTTTACTTTGTGGTTATGCCGCTCACTGAATATGCGCTGCAGTGCTTCTCCCGCTCAGGCCATAGAGCTTACAGATTAATGTGTTTATGTATTAGAATAAGTCGCAAAGTCATCACTCGCCTACATCTCCCAGCTGAAACTAAGGGGGCTATCAGGCCAGCACCTGTTGTGGTACATAATGACATTAGGAGACATGAGAGGATTGGGCTAGCTGGTTAGCATGCTAACTGCAGCAGACATCTCCTCAGTAGACATCGCTGTACATAGATGTTTTTGACATAACATCTACACTGCTGTTTCACACTCACATTTTTTTTAATATAGAAAACTCTGTCCATATCTTTCAAATTGCCCCTTTAACACTCACCAGTGCAGTCTTTCTCTGATCTTAACAAAGTAGGAGACAACAAGGTTGCTGCTTTAACTCTTCTGATCATGATCATGAGAATGCTCAGAGTCAAGATCTAAGAAAATATGGAATTTAATGTGGCTGAATCTAGATCATCTGGGTTTTGTTTCAACCCAATTAGGGAGTGATTTTGTCTAATGATGGGTCCACATGTTATGGAGAACACTGTGGCAGCACTGAGGGTGTGGCTTTACAAAATGTGATAACTGCCCTCAACTATTAGAATGTATTCCAATGCAGCACTCGGACAATACCGATATGCTGCCTGTGTATAAATTTTGGGTCTACACTATAAAATCTTGGTGGATCAAAGGTTTGGACGGCTCTGCCAGGTTATCGCCAATTGATTCAGTCATTTAGTCATTCTCAGACAAGACCTACTTTGTAGAAGTTTACAGCCTGACATACTTTCATTCTGTGCTGCTTTGTGAACAGTGGTGCAGCTATATCCAAAAGAAAAGTGCAATGAGTCAAGTCACAAGATGTGCGTATCCAAACAATGCATCTAATTCAGTTACACCCAAACTGTGCGTTGGTGTGGACAACCATACATTTTTTTGTTGTGTTGTGTTTAGTGTAGTACTGCTTGTCAGCCCTGTGTGTGCCCCTGGTAATGTCCTCATAGCCGTGTCTGAGCCTCAGGTATGTAGATCTCAATGCTGTCAGCGCTCTCCGTGGCTGAGTTTTGCCGTACGGACGCAGCTCTTTTGGCAGCCATCAGGCGCTTCCTGGCCTCCTGCCGCTGTTTCTCTGAGCTCTCCAGTGAACGATCTCTGGCCAGAGGCGGGTGGTGGTGGGGGCCCTTGGGTGGCTTTTTTGGCACTGGAGGTGGAAGACGCCTCTCCTGGTGGGAGAGGACGGTGAGGGGAGGGAGGGGAGAACATTTCAGGAAAAAGACAGACCTATATTTCTGTGTGTGTGTGTGTGTGTGTGTGTGTGTGTGTGTGTGTGTGTGTGTGTATGTGTGCATGTGTGCATATGTCTGTGAGGCCCATTGGTACTGCCACCTTTAATGCAGTAGATGGTAACACATAATAACCATCATTAATAAACAGTAAATATAAAGTTGCACCATTTCTAAATACATTGTTTATTGGGAAGTTGCAACCAATATTTTAACAAACATTTATAACAGCTGATAATTAGTTTATAAAGCATTTCATAGTAAACCACAGTCTAACCATTTATTACTGATGGTTATTACAAAGTGTTACCCAGTTAGCCTTTGTTTCAATGTATGCCTGTGCACTTGTACATGACCATGCACACTCTAAGTAAGGAGGAGGTAAGCTGAGTTTGACATTCTGCATTATTATTTTTTGATCATCTTCCATGATTTCTTAACATACCTAATCACACACTGTGTCAATGACACTGCAGCTACTTTACATGCTCTTATTTTGGAAACTTTCCCAACAAGTGTTGATTCACACATTTGTATTTCGAGAGGATTGTTTCCATTTTCTCTGCTAAACAACATCAGTGTATGCTAATATGCAATCTACTGTACATTACTGTCAAATGTGTTTGTGTGTGACATGACCTTAAACAATCTGAAGCTTTCAAATGCATCAATAACTTTTTTTAATCACTAGCTTGACATATTTGGGTTTCATTTTCCTTCCAATTTGTTTGTTTCAGTGTTAATGTATATCTCTCTGATTGTATCTCCCCTGCTCTGTGTGAACTGCGCCAATGCTGAAAAATGTATTTGTGGAGAAGAAACATTCTCTATCTTTACACTGATGGCTACGACACACACAACAAAAAGCCACACATATTAAGGCGGCTGCAGGCGTCAGAAAGAAGGAAAGTAGAAAGGAAGGAAGGAAGGAAGGCCGGAAGCATGGAGTGATGGATGGAAAGACAGACATGATGGATCCATGGAGGCCCAGAGGTGTCAAGGCCCTGTGGTGTTGTTGGCATTGCAGTTATGCTGATTGATGCGTGGCTTTTTGCAAGCGCCTTCACTGTTAACACAAAAAAAAAGCACAAGAAAGAACAAAGATAACAATGAGAGCAAATGAGGAGGCCAGCAGAGTCAGTATTCACAATGATGCAAAGCCACAACAGATACTGCCAAAGAGAGCAGGCCAAAGGCATCTGAAAGAGACTCACAGATACACTTATAGATATGCAGAAGCAAGAGTATCTGTAACACCATAGAGACCAAGCCAGACAAGCATGCACGAACTCTACCATGACAGGAGGTGATGATGTAAGATTTAAAAAAATGACTTTTTGCTTCCTTCCTGGTCATGTAGGTATAAACTGAGTGTGTCTATTTTTGTTTCCTTACAACATTAATTCACCACCAAACCCTCGTTTAAAGGCAGAGTCAGGAAACTGTGCACAGATTGGATCTGTCAGAATGACTGCTGTCACTATTGTATGCCAAACAGTAAGCTTCCAGTAACAGCAGGTGCAACTACAATCTAATTATTGGCTAATAAAGAGCGTTAGAGTGCAAAGGACATGTGTTAAGTTACACAACTGTTCTTGGAGAAGACATATTTTATATGAATTTTTCAGCAACAACATGGTCTGTAAAGGCCCCCACACATTACCTTATAATACCAGTCTTACAAGTTCATGTAAAGCCACACTGTGTCAGATAGTGCATTCCAGCTTTTGTCCTACCCCTCATTCGTCACCAGCTGTCATCAATGCGTTTATGTAAACAGATGTGACCCGGCATTTTCAGTAGTGATGATTTCTCTTGAGTTACCGTGGAAACCTTGGTATTATTACAATGCCATTTGCCATTCATCCAACACATCCAACCCTCATACCTGAAAAACTGAATAGGTAGAGTGTCAGAAAGTATTCCTGTGTAACAGTGACAAACGTACTGGACCTTCTTCTTCAGTCATAGCTTGATAAGCTTTAGGCAACAAAACTACTTGTTTTTGCTTTTGGAAAACATTAAAGTTTGGGTTAAAATGTGTTGTTATCTTTTTAACTTACCTACAGTGTGCCTACATTACCTATTAAGTAATTTGCATTACATTATATACAGTATATTACTTGACTTCACTACATTAGTGAGTTAAAAGGACTCACCATTGACATATGGTTTCACACTGGACCCAAAAAGTGGTCTTTGATATCAAATATCATTGGCAACTCATGCTCCTACCCTTCCAGTCTGCACTTATATTACAGGAGTGTCACCAAATGCAGCAACTTCACTGCTGGACAAGCGAGCTAGCTATGTGCACAAAAAGTACGAAAAGAGGGTAAAGGGCTAACTGGTCATGCAATGGCCATATTCAATCTCAGTTTGTGTCAGACTATGATTAGAGGTATGTCAAACTGGTCACCAGTCATCAGCAGTTAAAATAAATCACTTGCAAAAAAAAGCCAGCGATGGACATCAAGCTGGCATATAGAAACCAGTGTGGTATACACATGAACTGCACAGGATATGTCTTTGGCTGATTATTATAAGGCATAGTTATTCTGTCATGTTATGATATATTCTGATTGCATCAGATGTGGGAGGGCATTTACAAAATGATGTGTTACATTTGAATCTTAACATGTGGTAAGAATCAGTGTTTCTTTTCACTTTTGAAGTAATTTCATTTGCTGTATCTTATCTTAAGTTTTAAGTCACTAATGGCACCATGATTGTTCCCACCCTAGTGGTGGAAGATTATTGTCTGAACACCAACACACATGTCATTAGGGTGGGACCTATATAAAACATCAGTACCTGTCTCTGAGTATGGTTGTTGATCTGAAAGAAAGCCTGAGGACCAGAAATACCATCAGATTAAAAACAGAAAGGCACACAGATTTTGCAACTCTCTGATATGCTTTCTGGATTTAGCAGCAATCAAGGTACAAAACTTAATCCTAATTTTGTGACACTTTGTTGCTAGAAAATGTTGGGTCAGGAAAAATACATTCTTGTTGAGCTGGCATCGTCCCCCAAAATCGAGTATCCTCTGGCCTAAGTTCCTTTCAGATCATGGTCAAGCAGTCAGCCATGCATCATACTGGATGCTTGTGTTTGTACCTTTCTCTCAGGTGGATCCAAGGGTCTCCAGTTGTTGGCTCTGAGCTGGTGAAGCTCATCAAATTTGAGGCTTATGTTCTCGATTGAAAGCTGAAGCATATCCCAGAATCCAGCCAGGTCTGAGGAAACAGGTCGAGGGTGGGCGTTGGGGTTCTATCACAGTAGAGACAGGAGGAGAGAGAAAAAAATCCAGGTAGCAGAAAAATGAATGAAATTAGCTTTATATATTCGGTCACCTTCAGCTTTGTTTGGAGAGCAGCAAAAACATGTTAGAAAAAATAATATAGAATACAAAACATGATATGTGTATCTAATGACTGGTGTACTAAAAGTGAGACGTTTTGTCAACTTTATCTTAGCCCCCTGAAGGGTATATTTCATATTGCTGCTCAGTATGTTTTAATGTCCTCAGATAGCTAAAGAGCTATTAACCCAATATGCAACTGGGGAAACTGTTTTAATTAACTTCAGTGAATGAAGATCTGCTACACCAGTACCCTCTGGGGATCATGAATATCTGTAACAAATTCCATCCAACCATCCAGCAGTTATGGAGATATGACAGTCCGGGCTACCCTACTGACAGTCTAACAAAGCCATCAGCTAGCATGGCTGAGATATTCATAAAGATTTAGTGCCCCCTCATCCCTCAGTACAGTCAATAAAATCTTTTATGTCCCTATGAAATGGGACTATTGTTCAAGACCCTCGTACGTCATCAGATTGTACTTATGATGCGACAAGACATTTCTAATATGCCAACTTCTGCTGTGGTGATTTCCCTTGTTTTACCATGCCAACCCTTGTACATATCAAGTCATCAAATAAAAAAGAGCGCTACTTCATTACATGACAACTAGTGGTGCTTTATAGGCTAAAATTAGCAACCCGTGCTCCTTACCTGCCATTCTGCACTGATAATAGAGGAGCTATTTGTAATTTCCAGCCACCTGTTTCATTTGTTTCTATGCAAATTCATTCATTCATTCAAGTTGTTAAAATGGTAAAGACAGAAATCATTTCTATTGTTTGTGTTTATCTATCCATATATTCATTATACTTCAGTTGCATTATCACATTCTTTTACTACAAATAAGTGTGAAATAAAACTTCTTATACTTTCATATACATTTCTGTGAACAGTTCATTCTATTGTTGTATCAAACACAGGTCTGTGTAAGCAGGCATACTGAACAACCACTGCCACCCACAATTTGACTGAAGCTGCCAGTGGTGGGGGCGAGGGTGTAGTAGGACTGGGCCTTTGTGTTTGATATCTAGAGGGTCAAAAAACTGATTATCAAAAATATAAGTAGGCATCTGGAAAAAGAAATGAGTGAGGGTGTTCCAGACTCACCAGATTCTCCTCACACAGCTCCCTGAACTGTTGGAACTTCTGGGATATCAGGAGCTGAGCACTTCCAATAGCACTCCTCATCTTTCCGAGGACTATAAGCATAGACACAGACAATCTGTTCTTGAGAAAGTGCACACAACTGTTACAGCACATTTTGTTTTCTTGCTTACCAAGAACACAGCATCTAAATATTGTGCTGATACATAATCCATGATCTGTGGTTGGTCTTGGAGCATGATTTGTCTTAAACACATGACAACATAACTGACAAAGGGTTTAGTGCCCTGTATCCTATATATGTATAGTGTGTAGTATGTATATTGGCCCTTATCCTCTTCTGCAGAAGCTGACTTGACATGATGAAGCAGCTAAAGACACAACACATTTTAATAGGACTTATAATTTTAGATGTGTAGAGGTAATTAAATGATACCTTTCCTACATCGCAACACACATCCGTAGAACCTACACAAGATGAATACACACACACACACACACACACACACACACACACACACACACAAATACATACTATCTTCAGGCAGGGCATTCTCCCGCTGGTCGAGCTCCATCTGTCGACACCATCCCTCCAGTCGGTCAGTCTCTGCCTGCAGCAGCTTCAGAAACCAGCGTCCATCTCTCTGACACACTGACCGCTGCACCACCTGCCATTCAAACAATCGGACGTTCACAACATGTAGAGACACACCTGCAGAGGTAGTTTGTCTGTTCATTACAATGACAAAAACATATGATAAACATCATATATGCCTTAAAAGTTAATGCTACGTTGTGATTGACGTTATATCAGTTTCTATATCAGTATATATATATATATTGATATAGAACTGATATAACATCAATCAATGGTCTTTTCAATGGTCTTTTCTACCACTGACCTTCACCAACTTCCTTCAATAATTTCTTTATCTAAACCATCAACATGTCTGATAGACCCAATCCCAACTAAAGAAGCTCTGCCTTTACTTTGTGCCTCAGTCCTTTACCTTGTACCTCAGTCCTTTAAAATAGCTGCACATGCAGCGTAACTTCTTTGTAACTTCAGCTTTTTGTTTGCGCTTGTACTACACAGTACACTTTTCACAATTTATTTTAAGTATTGAAATTTGTTAAGCCTCATATCATCATTTAATGATGATTAATTGTGATATTGAAAAGAAATTACTAAAGCTTTGATTGTAAATGATCCATATACTGTAAGAATTGGGTTGATTGTGTTCAAAGAGGCTTAAAAGGCTTTATAGAGATGAACTGACCATTATAAATTCAGAATATTAATTAATGCAGCTTTAACAAGAACTTAGCTGTATGAAAAAGTAGAAACTGAGTGGCATTAATAAGTGAGTATTTCTGGCATGATGACTGTATTTGTAAGAAAGGAACGCTGTTGTCAGTCTTCAGACCTGTCAATGAATCAGCTCCCACATACCTCCAGAATAGAAGAGCTGTTGAAGTTGACATCAAGTGGGTCATCTGATACACTGTCTATCCAGGGATCTGGAGGGGGGAGGATGGATGGGTCAAAGCCTACATCCTCATATTCATCAGAGGCACAGGCGTGGTAGTGGTTCCCTGAGCCCTGGATGCTGACGGTGGAGGTGGTGGCATCGCGAGAATATTGCCGAGAGAGGGCACCAGATGACAGGACTTCCATGTCAGTGTCCGGGGAGTCTAGAGGGGTGTCCAGCATGTCCGGCATGTCCAGATCTGCCTGAAAGGATTAATAAATAATTCTCAATAACTGACTAAATGAGCAGATTTTTCTTTTGGAAAGTTTACATCGCTTCCGAATTATATTCAGTTTAATTAGATCGGGTAGAATTCCATTGCATTGCTGTGGGTCACTGTGTTCAATAGTCAAATTGATCCAAGCAGACTATCTATTCAGATCAGGTAGTGCATTATAACTGCCGCTCTGATGGCTAGTGTTAGTTAAAATTACTTTTAAAAATAACTCACTACAAGATGACTGCCTTGAAAAAGTAACTGGTTACATTACTGCTTAGAAGAATATCAAGTTAGAGTAGTTTAAAGCAAAAGATTAAAGATTAAAGCAAAACCTCTTTGCAACTTGTTGTGCATGTGGGTTATATTTTCCAGATGGTGTTTAGCAGATTACAGATGTACCTTCGAATGTATTGACTCTACTGTCATTTTGTAGCCCTCTTTACAGCCCACAATTGGTAAGTCTGCAACCTAATAATATGAATGACAGCTGCAACATAACATTTACATTTTTATTCTGCTAACATTCTGTCAGTGATCTGGGCAGAGGCCGACAGTTTTAGGTTTAGGTTTCAATGGAAACAAGACAACAAGCACACACCCAGAAATCTCTATTTCTCCAAACTGAGGCTGCGCTGATTGGTGATTACGGTAGGGAACAGACCGACTATAGATATGTACTTTATATGACCCCACTTCAAAAAACACGAACTATCCCTTTAAGACGTTCTGTAGAATAGCTGACTGTTGGTTTGTTGTTTGTCCGTTCTGGGCTATTGTGGACACATGGTGGTACAACATGGCAGACACTGTGAAAGCGGACTCACTCAATCTGTAGATAAAGGTTCATTCTAAGGGAAAAAAAATAAAATTCTTAGTTTTAGGTGATTATACATTAATGGAAATTTGAATGAATGAATGAATGAATATGATATTCCAATTCTGTCACTAAATGCTCCATACTGGACATATAAAAATCTCCTTTTGAATCTTTCGGCCATTAATACACAGTAAACAGACATGGAAAAGACTCAGTGCCTTGGAAGAGGCAACGATTTGAGCTGAGTCACTTCATATCAAACAGCAGCGGTGGAAGCTTACCTGTACAGCTGCTGTCACACTGTTGGAGCGCTGGAACCGACGATACCTGAAGGGGAAGACTAACAGTAAATACCTCACACTAAGATTTTTTTTCTTTGCTTCCACACAACAATTTCAAGATGAGAATTGGATTGGATTTATTAGTAGCACACTCATATTTCAGTGATGATGGCCCTCTCCAAGGCTCTGGTTGGGGTCCTCTGAACATCCTAGCAGACAACTGTGGACCCTGACTGGTGATACTATCATGAAGTGGAAAGAACACTCTGAAGTACTGAATCCAACCGGCATGTACTCTGTGGAGGATGCAGAGTTAACGCCTAAACCATCTTATCTCTACTCAACCATACCTCAGCATTTTTTTTAGCTACTTAAGCAGTTTATTGCATATAGTACTTCATTGTTTCTATATATTGTTTCTATATATTCTATAGCCCTGTCCGGGCCGCTGCAGGAGTATGGTTTTTCATGGCTGCCGCTTTGAACCATTCAGTCCGCACATAAATTGAGTGAGAGTTGTGTCCATTTCTGTTGCTGCTGGATCATCTAGTTATCTTTTGTTACTGAATCTGTTTGTGATGTGCATGGACAGGGTCTCAAGGTGCACCATGGGTACTGCTCCTACTAGGTTGGGAGTGAGTTGTTACCCAATTAGGGCAAATATTTCAAGGTCTTGCTCACAAGTGAGGGTACAACAGAGCATGAGTTTGAAAGGCAGGTTGGTGCAACATCAACAGGTGTTGATACTGATGTTACACTGGACCACTGTGGTGAAAGGAGAGCTGAGCGTAAAGACGAAGCTCCTGATTTAGTAATGTACATTCCAACACTTATCTATTGTCCTGAGATTTGAGTAATGACTGAAAAAACAAGTTGATACAAGCGGCTTGACACCTTGCTGCCTTTTATTGGAGGTTTTCTAGTCCAAGAAGTAAGAGAGATAAAACAAACTCGAAACACTATATATCTCATGTTACTTGTGGATTTCTTCATATCTCCCAGGAGGAGCTGGAGGATGTTTTTGAGAAGAGGGACATTGGGACTACTTTGTTTAGCATGCTGCAACAAGCTACCGAAGAACAGGTTAACAGTGAAGCGCAGACACATTGATGTCTTTCACTGCATCCATTTACTACTGGGCAAAGTCTTGCATGGATGAAACACGCTTCAATACAGTCCTACAGCAGAACACGAGGGTCAACATTCAAACTGAACGCCCATTCACTGCAAGAATGGTAATTCTTTAGATGTGCTACAGTAGCTACATTCACAGATATGTGTTTTTTTTGCTTCCTCAAAAACCGAATGTCCAGCCTTGTTTGTGTGTTCTATATATCAAATGCTAAAGTATATATAGTGTTGAAGGGCACAAAAGAAAAAGAAAAGATGACGAATAAAGACACAAGCATGCCTCACCCTCTGTCATCCTCCACTTGCACCCCTACAGAGGTGAACTTGGATGGGTCCTCTGGATCCGGAATCTCCTCTGGTCCATCCACCTGCAAGAGACAGTATAAATCTGTCAGAATCATGACAAATAATAAAATCAAAGTATGGAATATCAAAAACAGTGTTTGGCTTCTTTATGTCTAAAGTGGAAATGCGAGCACCATTTGCAAGTACATGATTAAAACTAACAGATACATCATATGATTGATCTGCATCAGTCATATAGTCGAAGGATCATACTAGCCACACGTGCACTGCTTTGGGGGGCCAAGAGTTTAATCATATTCTCACCACACCTTTTTATACTTTTTAGGAACTAGACTCTGCACTTCTCTTCCCCTGGTCTTCTTTGAGCCCATTTCTCGCTTCAGGTTTACATTGAAGGCTACTATTTCATAAAGAGTTGGACCAAGTACCAGCATCCATCTGGCCCGTTTCCTGGTCCATTTGGACTCATCAATGATCAATGTTGTTAATTTCACGGTCAGGGGTTATAATTTTTTGAGGATTGACTTTTTCAATGATGATTGCATGTGAACACCAGGTCTTGCTTTTTCAAAGCTTTTTCAAAGCAAATGAGGATATTATTAAGATCGTTATGCCATTTCTCTAATGTGATCTCAAATGTGAACAAATGGACAACTTGCTCTAATAATATTAAAAGTTTTCAGAGAGAAAAAAACGAAAAGCGAAGAAATGAGTCTGGATGATAAAATGGTCGGTCAAACACTGGCAATATGGGCTGTCTACTGTTCAGAGAGAACAGGAGGTGTTGTTGGTTTTATTATCTGTTAACAGTAGTATGCTAGCTAACATTAGTCTGAATATGAAGGATATCTCTCTCACTGGTTATTGTGAAACTACTGACGTGATGACCATCGCGGACACTCAGATTTTGAATCCTCGATATCAAACATGTTTGATATTTGTTGGTAAGCAATATTAGGCCCTGATATCTGGAGCACTTCAGAGGTTTAAGACGAGATCCGTACCCTGCTCACATTACCAGAAAATCTGGTCGGACCTTCGGGACCGACCAAGTTCTCTGCCCAGATTTCTTCTCTGACGGTCGGCAGGAGCAAATTGGGGTTAAATTAAACTGCAAAAGAAACTCATTGCTTTTTCTGTTTCTCTTGATCTCCACAGCTGTCTTATAATTACCTGGATGCCTATGGAGAGACATTTGCCCTTCCTGAGTGCTTCTTTCCTGTAATCATCCCGGTGGTCCTCAACAACGGGCCTCCTTGTCAAAATTGGGGTAGGGGTGCTGACTGTCATGGTGCTGTTACTGACATGTTGGCTGGCAGGCCCATGGACCTACACAGATCCAAACGTTAAGTCCATTATGATTACAATATTCAGAAAAACAATAAAACATATTCATATAAATAGAAATATTTTTGGGTGGCACAAAGCAAATGTTGATCTGTCCATCGACAATACACTTCACAATTAAAAAAAGGAATTAAAAAATCATTAACCTGTGCATTAGCAGCCTCTATGGCAGCTGTCAATGCCTTCATGCTGTCAATGCTTTCTGTTGAGTTGCTGAGCCCTGATTGGATGGTCATGTCACCTCTTGGTCCCTCCTCTTCCATGTATGCATCCTGGTCAATTTCAGAAATGGAACATTGCTTTCAAGACAAAATCGCATTATTCGCAACATAGCAGTGTATTAAACTCTGTGAGAATGAACTGTACTTGGAACTTTACATTCATAAGAGAGAGGATTTTTTAAGAGCTAGCTTGTTTGTTTTTAAGAGCTAGCTTGTTTGTTTTTAAGAGCTAGCTTGTTTGTTTTTAAGAGCTAGCTTGCCTCTCCATAAATGAACGATACAACACAGGAGGGCCAACTCCTCAGGTCACGACTCTGCTGTCCACTTACATCTGATGAGAAAAATCCTTCCTTTGAGGACAACAATGTGAACATCTTGTAATCCATCTATGTCAAACTGGAACAACCATCTTTGAACTATAAGGGCACTCCCACACAGAGTTTAAAAGCCTGCAACTCCCCTCCAGTTAGTTGGAACTGAAGAAGCCCCTTTGATGAGTGGTGAAACATTGCAAATATATAAATTAAGGAAAAAAATAAAAGAAACACGGCCATTTGTCCATGATACAGCACTTAGAATTTTCTCGCCTTTGCATTTTTGGAAAAGGACATGCATCTCTTGGAGCTGATGTCTGAACCTCCAGCCCCTAGTTATAAGTTCTAAGGGTAGTTTTACCCACTGGGGACATAATTTAACCAACAGATGTTCTGATGATCTACAACTACATGATGGGCAGATTAGTCTTTGTAGAGTACCTGTGCTGACTCTGTGCTGCTCTGTGCTGTGATCGAGATGTAGGGCTTGGAGGCTGTTGAGCAGGTGGAGGTCCGGGGTGGCACTGGTGGAGGAGTTTTCTTATAGGTGGTGATGCAAGATGAAACTATAAAGAGAGAAAAAATAAGAAGGAGGAAAAACAAAGTTTTTAATAAAGAATTTTATACCGTATGGATTGAATGACCTGCTTATTGCAGCTGACTTCCAAAATCATTGCAGTTCCAAATCACAAGGTCGGTGTTTCATTCAATTTAATTTGCCATTGCTGTTTCACTGAAATACATTTTGGGAGAACCGATACTTTACATTTTAAAACCTCAGTATGGTCTAGACCTGGTCTAATTCAAAAGTGTAATGAGAAAACTTTTGTACAGAACTGGCATTATATACTTTATATAAAATTGATGACTTTATTAAACACGGTAGTGTTTTAAAAGGCTGATTCACAATTTTTACTCTGGTTCAATTGAAATGTAGTTGGCTATATTCCGTAGTGTGAAACATCCTGAGGCTGCTGCAACAAACAAATTTCCCCATCTGCGGGACATTAAAGGATTTCTGATTCTGATTCTGAAAGCCTTTGTTACTTTCAAACTGCTTTGAATCTGTCCTTTGCAGGTCCATTGGAGGAGCTTTCACTAAGACTAACACTCATTTCTTTCTTATTCCATACTGTCGTGTAAACCAGAAAATTCATTTTATCCATATCTGCATTCTTATTTAGCCAGTGGCAGCAGAAAATTCAAAAATATACATGAAATGACATTTATTCGCGCTTGTGTGTTCAGAAATAACATGCACCCTGAGGGGGGAATAAACCAGCTTGTTAGCTTTGCATCTAGCTGCTGATCTATATCTGAATATCAATGCCCAGCTAGGAAGAAAACACCAAGGAAAACATACACAACCACATACAGCTGCAAGACACTGTCTCTGGCTCTCACTACCACACACACATATTAACACATATGAATTGTCACCACTGAAAAGAACAAATGTAAAAGCTCTCAGTACGCTAAAAAGACCAAAAAGCTCAAGGTTTAAGGTTTATTTTTTGTTATTAATTCATTTACCATTCAACAACACATGGTCATAGAAAGTGTTGAAGCATACATGACAACAACAACAAACAGATGATTTTCAGAGGAACACTTCATTTCTATGTATTACGGTCCTTTTCGCAACTTTAAGTTACTAGTTTGCTGATGTCTCAGTAACTAAGCAGCTAGCCAGACAATTGTTTTTGCTGATAAATACAAGACAGTCTGCAATTTAATGTACTAATGATGATGTCCCTGGCCCCTATCTTTGGTAACGCAGGAATACATTGACCTCAACCATAAAAAACTGAAGAGTCAATATAAATATTCAAACTGTAGCTGTGTGTCCGTACACCTGTGCTACCCCTTTAACTGAAGAGTTGAAAGAGTTTGTACAGCACACAACCTCAGACCTCAAAATATCAACAATAATAAGACAGTCTCAGCTGGGATTTTCAGCATGAGCAATATCCTGAAAATAACATCTTCAATAACAACATCCAGCATAGTATAATAAGACTGAGCTCAGTTCAGTGGCTGGTTGTAATTCATTCTGCAGTCATCAAAACGCATAAAACTACACAAACTTCTATATTTTCAAATTTAGGGCTTTAAAAGCAGATATAAACTATATTTTTCTGGATTGGAAATGTCACTGGCTACTGAATGCATCAATCATCTGGAGGCTGGCAAAATATAGAGGCTCGGGAGAGAGGAGAAAGATCATTTGTCTACATGATCACTCATTGGCTGTGGTAGAGTACAGACGCTCCTGTGTGCTCAGATGAGCTGTCATAAAGCTGCCATCTCAGGGGGCGCATCCAATTGAACCTAAATTGCATCCACATTTCCCTCACTTGCACCTCTCCTTGTGTCTCAGTCCCTCCCACTGAGGATTCATGGAGAAGTGCGAGGAAACCGCGGGAGGAGAGAGGAGACGAGGAAATGTGTTTTAAGAGAAATGAGACATCATTTCCTCTGCAGTTTCAAGTGAAGCGATGTTCGTTTCTGATGACGGCTGCAGCTGATCACAGCTGGATCAGCTGTCAGCCAGCTTTAACAGCTGTAGAGACGTCGGATGAATTTGTGCCTGCACAGAGCCCCACAAAATGCCATGATCTATATATTCTTTTAGTTACAACACAGAGTCACTGAGAGATTTAAATAATCACATAAACTGATGTGCCACATGTGTAATTGCACACAGTTCTATTAACTTAAAAGACACACTTTTATTGTTTCTTACAGTGCAGGTAGTGTAATGATTTCTTCATTAATACGCTTATTTTCATTAATGATAATTTTGGGGTACATAATGTTGCTGAACCTAGACCTGACCAACTGAATCAACCTCAGATCACAACACTGCGCCCAAAGGCTTGTATTTTAGGTACTAGGCATAATGGTCCATCCAGAGCCATTTCTGTCTTTTTGGGGGCCCTATGCAAAATGCTGTTTGGAGCCCCTGTTTTGTCAAACTACGTTGACCCATCGTAGCAAGTTGAACTGATAGGAAATGATAATACAAGGTAAAAAAATAGGTATCCTCTGGAGGTCAATAAATTAAACTGCTGATATCCTTCATTAAAACGAAGCTTCCGTATACGTCAAACTTCTTCTGGATTTATTTGTGAACCCACAACCTTAAAGTTATGTTTCCTGTTGAACACCTGAGCATAAATAACAGTCTGTATCAAAAGTGTGTAATGTGTCCTGCTCAGAGGCGCAGGATCCATCTCAACTAGCAGACTGTCTTTATATATGAATCACCATTTAACAACACAGAATGTGTTAATGGTGTTTTTTGGACACCAGAAGCTATTATTAGGCTAAATGTTTCAGGGAAACTGAAATGATGTAACATATGAAACCTGACTCTCAGGAAATGATCCGCGTCATGTGTCTTAAACAGACCATGAAGAGCAAAAAGTTTCTAATAAGTGAAGAAAGATGTTTGTTCTCCTACAGTCTAACTGACGCATTTTAACTTGCTGGTGAATGACAAAACAAACATACAAATATAAAACTTGTGGTGATACATCTGAGTTTAATCTGCTATCTGTCTTCACTCTGGTATGAAATGTTCACATTTAAGATTCAACATGGGTGAAATCGATGGAACACATGCCTCGCACAAGTGATGCCTATCAAGTGACTTTGCACATGGGAAACATTTGGTTTTGGAACATTTTCAAGGTATAATATCCTGCTGTGTTGTGCTGTTACAGTCTCTCAGATTGAGATACTTGTACTGATCCTGATACTCGGGAAAAACTGGAGTGAAATCAAGACAGCCAACTGTAACAAATGATGCTCAGCTTAGTTCAACCAGCCAATCATGTCTCTACTGTCAAACTTAAAACCACGCTCCTCTCTGCTGCCAGCTGTCGTTGCAGGCATTCGTGGAGCGTCCTCCACCTCATCCTCCTCTAGCTCTTCATCCAGTAGCTATAGGTTCAACTCAACAGATTCCCCCATCATCAGATCTCCAGGATCCTTCCTCCTCCATCACCCCCACCACCAGTGTCTAGACTTTATCGGGGGGTTACCTCATCACAGTGGAGTCTAACCGCCAAAGACTTTCTCCCTCACTTTTGCACACATGGCGATAAATCCTCACTAAAAAATCTACGAGTCTTTACTGACTGAACTGTCTGTGAACCACGCCTGGACCATGCCTTCGCACAATTATATTCACACAGTACTAAATTGTTTCCTCAAATCCATTGCATGATCTAGTCTTAATGTGAACTGTTCTTCAAGTTGTCAATATATCATAATTTGTAGTTGACAGGATTAGAGTGCTGTAATCACCAAGAGCACTTCTCTGTGGATACATCAAACTTCACATCTGTCAGCCTCCTCCATCTTTCTGTAACTCTGAAACTTGAAAACAGTTTTGAGTGTTAGCTGTGAGGTTGCCTAAGGGCTAAACACGAACTATGAGGATTATCCTCATAGAAGGTGGTTTTTAACCTTTAAAGTTACAGGGAGGAGAGAGTGGGGTCCCTCCCGTCTGTTAAATCAGTCTTCCTCAGTGGTGAACGCATTGCTTCTCTCTTTGCTTGTCTCCAGACAGAGCTGGCTTGTCGTAATTCAAGTGTTTCAGCAAAATATGCGGGTTGCTTTTGGACAGGGTCAGGGCAGCTCATCACTTGGATTCATGCATCAGCAAAATGCTAAACATTCACTGGGGCGTCTTTTGAGAGGGGGATCTTTAGCTCTTCCTCTCAGAAGTCAGCGCCTTTGACTGACATATTAAGCGTTGAGAAACTGCTTGGCTGCTTGTATGTCAAAGGAAGCCTGTCCTCATCAGAAAAAAACAACCATATAGGTCAACTGCAAAAGCAACTTCTCAGGACCCATATTTACATTACTTGTTAGGCAGAGACCTCTACTGTAAGTTGTAATACGCAAAATTAGAAAGTCGGGTGAAGGAGCACGAAGTGGGAGAAAGTCTAGAAGGAGAAAAAACTAATACTGCCATACACTTGTCATAAAAAGAACATTTTACATTACAGCACATTAATAACACACTAGCAGTGTGGTAATAGTTAGGTAACACCAAGTAATTACCAAAGTAATAACCAGATAATACCTTGGTATTAAGAATGGGTATGCCTGTTTGGAACATGCGCTGTTATCTGGTTATAACTTACATTTGCTGTGGTTTGTTGAGGGAGCAGCATCGGAACCAACAACACCAAGAGACTCAATAAAGTCATTAAGAAGGCTGGCTCTGTGATTGGCTGCAAACAGGACACTCTGGAGGCAGTGATGGAGAGGAGGACGCTAAAAAAACTGTTATCCATCATGGATAATCCTCTCCACCTCACACTGGTCAGACAGCGGAGCACCTTCTCCAAACGGCTGCTTCAGCTGCGCTGATACAGATACAGGAAATCTTTCCTGCCATAAGCCATCACTACATACAGCAACTCTCCCACCTCTGCCAGACAGAGAAATCTCTGACTTCTCTACTGTTTTTACTCAGTCATAACATGCTTACATCTGCACATTCTAGGCTCTTTTAAGTCTATTTCTTTATTTATATTATATACTCATATGTGCATTTTGGTTCTGTTAGTGCACATTCATTGGAATTGTTTAGTTGTATAGATTATTATTGTTTATAATATAGTTTGCACTGTGTATATACATTGTTTATATCTTGCTTTCTATTTATGTTATGTACAGTGTGTTTTTCCTTTTTCTTTCTTTTTTGTGGACCCACTGCTGCTGTGACAATATAATTTCCCAGTCCGGGATCAATAAAGTAATTCTATTCTATTCTATTCTACATTAGGTAATTAGATGGTGTTATCTAACTGTTACCTCATTATTACCAAACTATTACCACACTATTAGCATGTTATTACAGTGCTGTAATTATAAGTGCTACCCACAAATATAGTTATAGTCAGATCTAAGTGTACCCTTAAGATGGCACAGTGATATTCTAAGTCTATTAATTTAAGCATTCACACAGTTGATGATTTGTTGTCAATGAGATGATCACATTCATGGCTAGCATTGAACCACCTTTGTGTTACTGCTCAGTGTGCTTATTGTGACAGTGATGGTGAACTTGCTCAGTGGCACAGTTCTCTGAACTACATGGAGTATTCTCAGCTCTCAGTCGCAGCAGTGCTTCTCCCCGCTTTCTAATTTCCTTGAGCCTGGATACCTGAAGTATCACTTCACATTGTGTCTTTTCTCATATTCCTTCAGCAGTCTGCGAAAACTTCTGCCCAGCTCTCACACAGGAGAGTGAGCTTGCTGTCTTCACATATCATATACATACAGGCTATACCTTTATGGGGCATCTACTTAAATTAGCAAATTTGCATTAAATCATGCAAAACTCTTTTCCTTCTTTAAAATGCACCAGTCTCCCAGTATGGGTCATGACCTTGTACAATGCCATCTGTAAAAGCTCCACTTCCTGGCCTCTTCACTGATCAGATACATTTATCTCAGGCTTGGCTAAAAGCCATCAGCTCAACTGGTCTGCATGACCACCAGCATCAATGTCAGGACAAAGTCAGCCTCTTCCATCTGCGGGTAAGTATCCATCACGAACCAGATGTTTCATTTGATGCATACTATTAACACTTGAAATGCAGCTTTGTGTAGATCCTGGTAAGGGATTTGAGGCTCCATTACTTGTAGCTGATTGGAGATGAAATAAGGTTGTTTTTAAAAGATAGCTTTGTCAACAATATCATAATACTGTTACATATTCATGTTTCTCGTGTCAGAAAAACTGAAATCGCCGCCAACACATTTGAAAATCAATCAATCAGGCTGACTTTTTTTCACCAAGCTCAAAGAGAAAACAGTGGAGATGCATAACGTCCAATCTTTCATGACCTCATCAGGGATTCTGGGATAAAGTTATGCTGCTGAGTTCCAGGTTGAACATTTTCTTAACTTAGAGAATCTGACATATTGTTATCATTTCGCTGCTTCCTGATAATAAATAATAAGTCTAATAATAAAAAATATGTCTTGGAGTGTCTCCCAACTGCCACTTTCCACTACTTCCACTACTCAGTTTCTAAAGATCTAGGAACAGTGAAATTAGAACAATTTGTCAGATTCCATAGGTTTATAGGACTGCCTGGAACACAGCAGCACACACTGAAGAATTTCACCCTGCGTGTGCACAGGAAAATGGCTGACATGTGAATATGGTCTATTGCTGTTAAAAATGAGCCTTTTTTAAAATCTACAGTCTGTGTCATTATAGACGCACCCTTAAACCTGCCTGCATTTTGTGTTGTTGTGTTTGTGTCTGACTCTGACTTTTTTGGGCTTCATCTGACAGCACACACAATTCAGAGCAACTGGACAGACAGCAACACAGATCAGAGATCACACTGAGCAGGCATTCCAAGGCTTTTCAGAGTGTATTACATGAATGCTAATCACCCAGTCTCTTTTCTTTGTGTGGATATGGAGACAGTTATATGGCTAATGTCAAGTGTGCCCTCAGCAACTGAATGAAGAACAGAGAGAGGGCTGGTGGGAGAGTTGGATCTGTGAGGAAGCAAAAAGAGAGGAGGTGATTAGCTGGGCTTACATGGCTCATCAGCCTGCTCTGCTTCTTAACTCACACTGACCTCATTTAAGTTGCATTTTACTATTGAACCCTCTGACTCTGCTTTCTCAGTTTTTTTGTAATGTTGGCATTCACTACTCTAATCTTTGTTGTTTATGCATTTTAGCCTGTATTTTTTATGTTGTTGTAGGCTGAGCTTACAATGAAAATAAAGGCATTCTGATTCTAATCCGTCTGTTTGTCTGTCTATACAAAAAGATGAGGCTTCTTTGCCCACATGAAGATGTATTATTAAAATGTTGTTTTTTTTTAAGTTGCTGCCAGCAAATTAACAGTTCGGTCCATAAATGGCAGTTTATTTTAACACATTATTGAGCTTTAGAGAACTAAGATGAC
The DNA here is from genome assembly GCA_030272975.1 of Sparidentex hasta. NCBI lineage: Eukaryota > Metazoa > Chordata > Actinopteri > Spariformes > Sparidae > Sparidentex > Sparidentex hasta. Next base: position 16,633 of record JARJLU010011447.1, on the reverse strand, counting down.
CAGCTACTGGCTATAGTGTCAGAGTATAGACAAGAGTGTAGTATAAATCTGAGCATTAGCTTTGAGCAAGAAAGCACATTTTCCAAATTCCTTTGGTTTTAATGATATTTACAAATGAGTATAGTGGTATTTAAAAGAGACAGTGTGATGCAGAACTGGGTGCAAAACACAGAACTCCCAAACTTCAGGTTCACATCCTGCATTCTTAATTTAGTCAACAAAGACACTTTTGTTACAAATAGGCAAAGATCATGATATGGTAAATATTTGAGAAGTAAACATACATTTTATTTATTGTAACTGTTAAAATGCCTTCAGATATGACCTGGATGATAAGATAAGGTTCTGACACCTTAAGGTTGATTTATAGTGAGCATTTATTCATGCGGCATCGACACAGAGTGTTTTATTCAGAAAATTAACTGGATGTTTTGATCTTGTTTCAGTGTCTGACTTCCTGTCTGCTATGTGCTAAATTTGGCTGAATTGATGCACCAGCTCTGAAAACCAGCAAAAGTAGAGACCTTGTTTATCGGCTGTGGAAGGGTTTGGACTGCTGGAGCTGCAACAGAGTAGATACATAACTCAGCGGATCCAGTGGAAACATTCACATAGACTAGAGTGATCAATAGAAGAGGGTGGTGTGTTTACTGGGGTAAACTACAGGTCACAATCTTCAGTATGGGCATTGCTGTTAAGTAATGGAGAGGCCGGAAAAAAAGAGTCTACTAATTCTAATTCCCCCAGATACCCGTCTGCCTTGTTCCAGCTCCGATCTGGTTTCGCTCCATCGTCCGGGAACCCCAGCCAGCTGTGTTTTGAGTCAGCGCTTTATTTCATTTTGTAGCGTGTTTGGTGTGGCATCCTCGGCCTGTGTTCATCCGTGCATGTATGCATAAGATATATGATGCTGTAGAGACCTGGCATGGTATGGTCTGTATATTATAATGAATACACCATGCAGAAAACCCGACGTTGCCTGCCATCTCTAACCCAAGTCACTGCCACTAAAGCAGACCATAACCTTTCCCTTTCACCAGCCCACGTCACAATGCGTAGTTAGATTTCTTGAGAGGTGTACGTCAGGTTAGCCTGTAGGCTATGGCGTAGGGCATGCACCCACAACTGTTTGGATTGTTGTACATTCTTGACTTCTTCTTTGCTTGTGTTTATATGATTTTGACATTTAACATAGTGATTTATTTTCATATTAATTTGACTGAAGAAGCTAAGAGATTGAACAAAGTAGCAAACAACAAGCTAACTCAGATCTCCCAGCTGGCCAGTGAGAGCTATTGGACAATTAGTGTTAGTGTCTTTAGGCAGTGCTCATTCATGTATTTTGGAGGAGTGGCTCTGGAGGATTTTTTTTTGGTGGGGTTCTTTCAAAATTTAACTTGATCTTGCTGGTTTCTCCAGTCTTACCAACCCTAGCTTTAATTGAGTTTCCACAGCCACTGTACCAAACTCCCTCTAAACATAGTAAAAAAATTGACTTATCTAACTCACTGTTAAAAATACACCTCATAGAGTCAAACTTGAGACTCTCACCAAACCATTAGTGTATAATGACAGGAACAGTATACGCTGTTGCAGCAGACTAAATGCTGCTTGGTTGATGACATTTTCTCTTAGCACCAAGAAGAAGAACTAATAAAGAAATTAAAAAAAAACAAAAAACACTGGATGTTCTGTCATCTGGTGGGTTGTCCGTTCACACAGACTAGATGTTTCCTGCTCTGTTGGGGTGTAGAACTCATGTTCATCAAATCTACCACACTGTGTATGAGTCAACAGATTAAAATGCCATGCCAGTGAAGCTGTTCAAGTCCTGTGTTGACAATTCAGTTGTACAATGAGCCTGGGTGGATAATTCAGTTCAGTGGGCATTGGACCAGTATTTATCAGCACAATGTGCAGTCATGTGGAAGTGGAGCCAACCATCTACTGTACTGTTGTGTGACACTGTGTGAGAGAGTGCATGAGTGAATAATATATACATACACGTTTGTGCTTATCTGCATGTGTGTCCATGTATCCTCTTGGGTAACTATATAAGAATTCCCAGAGGAGCTGCAAATGTAGGTCATCTCCAGTTGAGCACTTTGAAAATAAAGACTATCTTAATACCAAACAGCCGACACTATGCTAAGTCCCCTGTGGCATCCACTCTGGCATATTCCCATCTGAATATCACGCATGAAGACAGCCTTTTTTTTTTTTGCTTTTACAAGATTATCTCTGTGAGATTTCTGCTTTTTTTGTAAGACTGTCCAGCAGAGTGCAGTTATGCATGTAACTGCAACCTGAGGCCAGATTACAGTGTAATCCTTTCTCCTGTTAGGTGTGTAATCACATGGTGTTGTATTAGAGTGTGAGTTACATCAAATTGCCTCTTAGCACATAGCAGCACTGTGGCTGATCCAGTGTATACATGTAGTTTATCACTGAACAAAACTATTTAAAGATATTTAAACATGTGCATGTTTACACTGTGATGTCCTGGAATGATACAGTTTAGGCATTTAAAGAGTGCAATATTTTCACATTTCAATAATCTTTCAGTTCCATCTGCCCATTTGCAATAGCCGTTAGACACAAACGAGCAAAAAAAAAAAGAAAAGAAAGAAAGAAAATTGAGTGGCCTTTTCCCCAAAGGGATCTCTGCAGTAAACAGAGTTTTCTACTTATGTAATCTACAAAACTGCAGTCCAGATTAAAATGAAGACACTACCAAAATGAGGTTTGATCCCTGTTAAACTAGTGGCCTAAATTGTTTCAAGTTGAACCCTAGTTGTTCTTTTCAGAGACATGTTTTGTTTAAAATAATGTTTTGTTTTGCAGATGGGTAACATGTGGGAACAGCTGCTGATGCCCAATTCCCTCTCTTGCTCTCTCTCCCTCCTCTTACGCATCATGCCTCTTCTGTCCCTGCCTGCCATGGGTTCTTGTCTCAGCGGTCAGATAAATTGCCCCCTGACTGTAACCCCTGTCTTCAATATATTATATATATATAAATATGAAGAATGGGCAAGCGTCAGGATTTGAGCAAATTTGACAAGGACCAAATTGTGATCGGGTCAGAGCATCTCCAAAACTGCAGCTCTTGTGGGTGTTCCCGGTCTGCAGTGGTCAGTGTCTATCAAAAGTGGTCCAAGGAAGGAACAGTGGTGAGCTGGCGACAGGGTCATGGGTGGCAAAGACTCACTGATGCACGTAGGGAGCGAAGGCTGGCCCGAGTTGATTCTGGTTCTTATTGAAAGGTGTCAGAATACACAGTGCATGGCAGTTTGTTGTGTATGGGACTGCATAACTGCAGACCTGTCAGGGTGCCCATGCTGACCCCTGTCCACTGCCTAAGCAATGGGCAAGTGACCGTCAGAACTGGACCATGGAGCAATGGAAGAAGGTGGCCTGGTCTGATGAGTCATGTTTTCTTTTACATCACGCGGATGGCCGAGTGTGTGTGCGTCGCTTACCTGGGACACATGGTACCAGGATGCACTATGGGAAGGAGGCAAGCCGGCGGAGGCAGTGTGATGCTTTGGGCAATGTTCTGCTGGGAAACCTTTGGGTCCTGCCATCCATGTGGATGTTACTCTGACACGTACCACCTACCTAAGCTTTGTTGCAGACCATGTACACCCCTTCATGGAAACTGTATTCCCTGATTGCTGTGGCCTCTTTCAGCACGATAATGCGCTGTGCCACAAAGCAAAACTGTACATATATAAATATATACAGTATATCCTCTTTTGAATAAGGTCAGTAATTAAAGGGGGTTAATATGCATGCAATCATCATAGCAGGAGTTGTCACTTGCTCTGGTGTTATGCAGCACTGTATATTTGTGGACCTACCTTTAATTTGGACCATATTTCCAAATGACACCTTTAACCACTGACTGCAAGGTCAGACCGGTTTTTGAAAGCTTTTACTCTCAATGTGTAGCTTGTCAAACAACATTCAGTATACAGTACTGGATACAAATATTCTGTAAGCCAGACATTGACTAATTTAACTAATTTGGGGAGTAACTTCCCATTAGCTCATGGATGTAGGAATCTGTAGTATTTAATTATGATTCAAAAAAATGCCAACATTCAGAAATTCATTATCGATAGGCAGCAACACGGACAGTCTACCTGCTGACATCACAAATCTCCTTTCATTCCATTGTATGCTCTCAGCTTCCTCGTTCAATCACTGTCATTAACACTGACTCAGTTCTGACTAGCTCACTGAAACTATGGATCCAATTTAGAAAGCAATTTGGCCAGCAAAGGCCCTCTTCCTTCGCTTCAATACTCAACAACAAGCTTTTCAAACCCTCAAGCGCAGACTTGGCTCAACAATAGCATTGTGACTATCAAAGATTTGTATGAAAAATTGATTTATTATCTTTTACTGCAACTTTCATTGAACAGTCCCTTACGTAAACCCTTGTGTTTTATTTAAATCAAATTATAGAATTTGTCAAGAAACAGTTGAAACCCATGAAACCTTCGACTCTCCTGAATATGGACTGTAAAGGAGGGCATCTCAGTTATTTGTAAAACCATGTGCTCGCTTCCATATGTGCCCACCATGGAATATTCAATGCAACATTTTATGTAGAATCTATTATACGATGGATGATGCGGTCATCTCCGTTATTATCTGCTGTTTTTAGGCGACACCGGCCTCCCTGTTTTTATACAGCAGGCCCTGACCTTCTCAACCTGGCCAGATGTTTGATCTTACTTAATTACATCCGCCCCCTTCACATGACCAATGGATTAAGGACATCCCATATTATGTTAAATTGGAGAAACTTCATTGATGGATTCAACAAACACATTCCAAGAGACCTTAAAACTCATTCTTAGAGTACAACAACCTATATCTCACTAGACACAGAAGAGGGTTCAACATTAAACCTAAGCCCAATTTTGTCTTGCTCTAAAGTCCTCTTTTGTCCCTACTGCTACTGCCCTTTTTTTCTTTCTTTTTTCCCCTTCCTTTTTATCATGTGTTGTAATCTGAGCAGAGTGAGGATTGGGAGGCTGTTTTGTCCTGAACTGCTTGTACAATACCCACTATTGAATGACATCCCAAGGCAAATGAAGAGATCTTTTTGAAAAATAAAAATATTAGAACTACCATGTTTGTAATTATGCAGGTGACAAATGTAACTAACAGTCTATCTCATGAGACTCTACCAAAAGTAGTCACTTAGAAAATGGAGGCCAGATAATTGTCAGCTCTCTTGAGAGAAATGTGGAGCTGATTAATTTGGCTCTGCATATTATCACAGATATAAATACTATTCCAGGACTAAAGCAGCAAGTGTGCATGTTACAATGATTAGTCAGTGAGAAAGGACAGAGAAAATGGGTAGTGAAAAAATAACATAAACGAAATTTATTTGTTTCATATACTGATTGAAGGTGTCTGTTTTGCTCGACTGTTATTCTACTTGACTCCTGTCAAACCAATCAAATGATTTTTGGAATTTAATAAACAGCATGTTCGTCTCTGAATCTTGTGAACGCAGACGTCCCCCAGTGGTGACCTTCTCAGCATCAGCTCTGATAGTTTCACAGTGATGTCAAGCATATGGAATCCAAGAAAAACATGACCTATAGTAGAGCTGCACAATATATCTTTTGGGCATCATCATCGCGATGTACGTGTGCGCAATAGTCACATCACAGAGCCTGCGATGTAGGAGGCAAATGAACTCATCTAATTTCAAGGGAACCTGACACATGCTGTGCATGCAAACTCTGCACAGCGATCCACCAGTCACATTAGGTCTTATTCAGTGTGCCGAAGCAGACCAGCCCCTGCACATGGAGTGAGTCGCTGGTAACAGCATTGAAAAATGAGCAACAAACAAGAGAAAATCACAAAAATTAGGACTTGGTGCCGAAAATAAAAGCAGCGTCAGTTATCTGGAATTATTTCGGCTACAAGACTGATGATACCAACCAAACAAGTGTTCTGTGTCGACAGTGCCTTGCATCTGTTGCCACAACTAGAGGCAACACAGCAAATTCGTTTGAACATTTATGTCGGTACCACACAGCTCAGTGTGACAAAAACAGGTAAGATCAGTGCAGGTTAATTGCCCACAAGATAGCAGCAGTGCAGCATAGCATAAAGTGCTATTCAGGTCATCTGATGAAAATTCACGTATAGTATTCATATCGCAACATATATCGCAGGGTTAAAAAAAAAAAACACAGTGGAATCTTAGTGGATATATTGCTTAAAAACATGTCCATTCTGTTGAAAATATGTTAGACTGCACTGGTGTTTGATCCAACATTGCTGCCACACATCAATCGCAATGACGCTCAATGTAATAAAAACACAAATGAATGATAAATGAATGTAAGACCCATACAGTCATGTGTAAATAAGGTGTGGTTGCAACTCAAGTGTCTTGAACAGCTTCACTGCTCCTTGAGAAAGATTTTTTAGGTTCACAGCATTCTTCATAAAATACTTTAGTGAGCCCTGTGACTTGTGGAGGGAGGTCCTGTCATCCTGAAAGAGAGCACTCCCATTAGTACAGTAATGTTCCCAAAAGTTTGACAGAGCTACCAGAGCCCACCAATGGCAGGCTTTTCCTTATTTAGAATATAATGAATGATTGGTCTTTTGACATTATCACTGTTTTCAAAATGGTGGAGCTGTGCCTAATGCTTTTGTACCACTGAAATCATGTTGATGTAAACATTTTACTCACTCAGTTGTACTCACATTATATTAAGTGTTTTGGCTGACCTCCTTCCACACTTCGGCAAAACCAGTAAGTGACTGCATATGTTCTTTCATCCTTTTGAGTCACACAGAAATTGATACACTCTATGGGGACACACCACTCTGGTGTGCTCTGGCTTAGCAGTGTGACTGTTGTAAGGCATTTGTTGAAAAGAGGTCACAGTCTTGTTGAACTGAGCAAGCCTGAGTGGTTGGTAGACCTCTTAGACCTGAAGCTGATCTCACTGGGCATGCTGAGCCACAACAGCAGGCATACATGCTGTGACCTCACAGCTCTGTCAGAAATAATCCCCATTTTCCCAAATGCCAACATTCCTGTGTAAAGGGGGAGATTTATAACTTTGAGAAGGAGGTCAAAGATGACAGCCATGTCAAATGAAAATTCTGAAAACTTTTATCTTAAATTCCCCACACAAAAATAATTATGACCTTATGTTCTGTCGATCATATTCACATGCTGATTTTGAACATTTTGTCTGTCATGTATTTATTCAGAACAGGATTAAAATGCTGCTTGTATTCACATCCTTTTCTAATGTGATGGTGTGTAGTGTGCATGTGTAGCTTAGACATACTGCCAGCTGCTGTTCAGGATGAACTAGTTCACAGAAATAAGTAGTCTTCCTTTTAATGTGATGTGTGGTTCCAATATACAGCGCTGTGAAAAAGTATTTGCCCCCTTGCATATTTCCTTTGTTTTTGCTTGTTTGCCACACTTATAAGTTTCAGATCATCCATCCATCCATCCATCCATTATCTGTACATTATATGTACGCCGCTTAATCCTCTGTAGGGTCGCGGGGAGTTTCAGATCATCAAAACATTTTTTTGGGCCTTTATGGCTTTATTGATAGGAAACAGGATGAGAGAGAGGGAGTGACACACAGCAAAGGGACCCAGGCCGGGAGTTGAACCCGGATCCACTGCAGCGAGGACGGAGCCTCTGTACATGGGATGACCGCTCTACCCACTGAGCTAAACAGTGCACCCATCAAACAAACTTTAATATCAGCAAAGATAACCTGAAAAAATACAAAAAGCAGTTTTTAAATGATTATTTCATTTATCAAGGGAAAAAAGTTATCTAAATCAACCCTCCACCCTTGGTGGCAAAAACTCCAATCCAGCGTTTCTGATAACTTGCAGTGAGTCTTTCACATCACTGAAGAGGAATTTTTGCCCACTTATCTTTTTTGAATTGTTTTAATTCAGCCACATTGGGGGGTTTTCAAGCATGAAGGGCCTGTGTGAGGTAATGTCACAGCATCTCAATCAGATTTAAGTTTGGACTTAGACTCTGTCACTCCAAAACCTTCATTTTGGTTCCAGTGTGCTTGGCCTTAAGGTCATGTGCTGATGGACGGATATTCAAGTTAAGGATTTTCTGGTAGAGAGCAGAATTCATGGTTCCATCAATCATCAAGCACTGACTGTCCGTACGATGTCCTTTTTCTGAAATGCTGTGTTAGTTTTACACCAGATGTAACAGGATGCACACCTTCCAAAAAGTTTCACTTTTATCCCATTAATCCACAGAATATTTTCGTATACTATCTTAGGGATCATCAAGATGTTTTATGACAAATGTGATACCGGCCTTTGTGGTCTTTTTGGTCAGCAGTGGTTTTTGCCTTGTAACTCTCCCATGGATGCCATTTTTGCCCAGTCTCTTTCTTATTGTTGAATCATGAATACTGACTTAAAGTTGTAGTCTGTAACTATTATTTGAACCTAAATTGTTCTCTTTCTGACCATAACAACTAAATTACAATGACGAGTGCCTCATGCCGAGTCACTGTAGAGTAACAAACAATATTCCTCACATCGCGGTAGACAGAGTTATCAGCTAATCATTACACAGTCTTTCTGAAGCATGAGTAATGTTATTTCTCTAAACCAATTCAACCACTTAAGAGCGCACTGAACACAAACTAATGTTATAACTGCCCGATCACTCTAAAGACTGTTTTGCTAACCAGTCGCCATAAAGACAGAGCTAAACACCGGAGTTAGCATACAAGCTACGAGCCACGTAGCTCGACTGCAACATTGTATGGCCACATGCGCTATTGCGAGTACTTCTGTGACCACTTCTACCATAGCCTTGTGGTTAAAACATACTGTAGAATGAAACATATATCAAGCTGGGGTCCTTACTTGTCCAGCAGAAAAGCCGCTAACTCTGCGTCGCTCTTGAGTCCTTACAAATCCCAAAGCTCCCTCCACCTCTGAAATGACACTGATATTTATCCTTGTTTTCTCTCTGGCTCGGTTCAATTCTTTGTTTTAACGCTGCTTTTCTTCATAAGTCTTCTTATGTCTTTTCTTTGATGTGGGCAATGGTGGGGCATTTTTGGCTCTCTTGTTGTTGTCTGTTCTCTGCCATTGTTTACAGTTTGGGAACTGTGCCTGGGGGGCACTGCCAGTGCGCCCTGCTTGAGGGAGGGGGGCTGCCAGCAGCTTATGCAGGAGAGTGATTGGTACTTCTCAGACACTCCCCTTGGCTCTGATTGGTTGTAGTGAGCAGCGTATTCTTGCAAATCAATTTACAGCCACTGGGTGGAACCACAGACAGTTGATTTTTACTCAGCTGACCTGTATCTTATTCTACTGTCAGATCATAATGACAATTTTAGCATATATAACAAAAAATGGTTACTGACTACAGCTTTAACAGAGGCAAGTGAAGCCTGCATCGCTTTGGTTTGGATAGCTGTTTTCCCTTAATAAATGAAATCATCAATTACAAACTGCTTTTTAAACTAACGCAGGATATCTTTGTCTGATACTGAAATTAGTTTGATGATCTGATAAGATTTAAGTGTGAGTGCGAAAAAGCAAAAACAAAAGAAATCTGTAAGGGGGCAAACACTTTTTCACAGCACTGTGCCTAACAGCATATCAAACTGGATAACTGACATTTAAAAATACCAGCTGCAAGTGATGAGGATAATTCCACACCTCCTTTACCAGCAGATGAAACTCTCCATGCTCCTCAAAATCACTGCCAGATGACTCAAGGTTGGTAATGACAAAATACAAGTAAAAAGTGCTCAGACTCGATCAGTCTGTTAAATTAAAAAAACAGCTGTTCAGAGCCATACTTTTTGTCTCCATGAGGCCCACACCTGTGTTAAATGTTGAAGAAGGTGGGTGCAAACAATTATAGCCTCTGTGAAAATCTCCCAAGTGGTATCAATAAAGGATCATCTTATCATCGATTCCTGCCTAAGAGAGCCTTACCTGTGCTGCTCTGGATGGTTCTGACGGTGGTAGCAGATGTGCGTGGTGGGGAGGATGGCAGCAGAAGCAGAGGCCTCCCCCCTTCTCCTTCCTCTTCCCCAGCACAGCCCTGGTCGATCGCCCTAACGTAGCTGTGGCTTCGCATCCTGAAGCATCCTGGCATAGGCAGAGTGTCCATGGTGTCCATGCTGTCCATGGCAGCCTCCATGGCCTGGGCCTGCATCTCACTGTAGACCTGCTCACACACTTGCTCAATCTGACCATTCACCTCCACCTCACTCAGCTGGAGGAGAAGAGGAGAGGAGAGGAGAGGAGAGAAAGAGAGAGAAGGATGACGCATTGGGGAAATTCCTAGACCATTGTTATTCAAAATATTATAGATTCTTAAAATCAGATCAAATCAAGTTTATTTATATGGCCCAAAATCACAATCACATGCCTCAGCGGGCTCAACAAAGTGTAATGTGAACAACATTCTCTGTCCTTAAGTCCTCGATTCGAAAGCGGAAAACCTTGACATGGTACACTTTAGATGTGCAGGTGAAAAAGATGTTGAGGGTTGGCAACTGCATTATTCTTTTGTGGCACTGTCTTTAGTGTGTATGGTGGAACTTAGCTCTCAGCTCTCTGAATCTATATAGCAGTACACAAGGTTGCAGTAGGGGGGTGGAGCCTGCTGCCACAACATGGAGCAGATCAAATGCACCTGGAAGGCTTGATGCTGTCACAGTGGGCAGGGCCTTCCATTGCTATAGGGCTAGATCCTGCTGTTCCATTTGAGTCTGGCCTTTATCTGCTACAAAGGGCAAAAGTTGCTCTTGTCACAGTGGGTGGGATCAGTGCATCAGTTTTCACTAGGATAGTGTTACAAAACACCATAAAATAAAGGTGGAGTTTGGTGTTGTGGCATGGGCTCATCACAGCACACTAGGTTTGCTGCTGCTTTAGTGGATCAGGGCTGGGGCTGTCGCCGGGGACAGGGCTGTGACCATAACTGTGGCTGGAGCTGCAGCTTGTTAACCACACGGTCCTATCTAAGTCATTACATGCAGTAGATGACCCGAACTATCACTTCAAGGTAAACATGGATACAGCATCCAATGAATACTGCTCAGTGGCGGATGGGGCCAAAATAGACCAGCTTCCTGAGTGTAAAATGCCTGAGATCTTCCAGACAAGTTATGGATGGTGTGGCCCATACAGCATGCCACTAGAGCTTTACACTGGACGAGTGGATAATTTCCTTATTAGCACGCCACTAACTTGAATCGGAATGAAATAACTTCATACAGACTTTTCAGTTGTTATTGGACTGAATGGATCAAATTCTGATAGTGAAAAGGGTCGTTTCACAGGGGCTGGGATGCTCAAAAAAATGTATCCACCATTTTACAGCCACATCTTTCCTAATGTGAGCTTTTTGGAAAAGCTTTGGGCCAGGGTAGGAGTTCAACCTAACATAACCAGCACACTGATTTCACACTGCACTGAGACAATACCTTCAACTCAATCCCCATTTTTTCCTAAACCCCTGCTGCAGGGGCATGTGGGTGTGACAGTAACGTCTTAAAATGAATGGCCATAACTTACAAATTGCTCCTTTAAATGAGTGGAAGCATATATTTTGAAAAAAAAAAATGCAACAAAGAAAAAGAAATAATAGCATACCTACTGAAACATCCCATTACTGGGATTCTATTTGTCATTTTTATTCCCCTAGTCTTTCTTGTCTCCAATCACTACACTTAAATTGCAGATAAATTGTAACTGATTGGATCTCGACTGCAAGACAAAAGCATATTGTGCAGGGTGGGGCTGACATTAGTCACATGCAGATGCATGCAGAGGGTGAAATTAAAATTGTTAATAAAGGCGATTCGGTGGGGAATTGGGTGAGTAATACAAGTGGAGGTTCAGGTAAGGTAAGGTGGGACAAATGAAGGCTTCGTGGGAACAGCATCATTTTGTGTGATGTATCTTTAAAGTAAAGCTCAAACAGTAGTCTATCAGGAGAGGGTGTAACATACATTCATCCTATGTGCAGTAGGGAGGAGCCATTCACAGCTGCTGCAGTGGGATTCTTTACTAACCAAATACGTTGTCATTTTAAGTGCATGTTACCTCCAAATATAACTGAGAAATACTTACATCTTGTTAATGGTCAAGTGGCCAGGAAAATGCTGTTATTCATGAATTATTTCCAACATAACCAACATTAAGTTAGATAAATATTCCAAAAATGTATTTGTCTTCATACTTTCAAATTTCTCAAATCCTAATGATGATGGACATTTTTACATCTTGCAGTACAGACACCACAGCCCCTCTGGACATAACAGAGCCTCACTGATATATTCAGGTTCTAAAAAACAGCCTTCTGAAGCAGTTTAATCCTTAAGACCTTCTAACATAGCCATGTGATGCAGTCAAAAGCTCCAGAGCAAATGGTATAAGTGGACTTTGCAAGTATCCTAGGAAATTCCTCAATTTGATGTTTAGTCCCACAGCAAAGCTGTGTTAAAATGCAGTAGAAGTTTCTTAAAACTGATGGTATGGTGAAATTGAATGGTGTCTAATTATAAATGAAGTTACATATTTTACACAAGGTCTGTGTTGGAAAAATTGAGAAGCTGTCCTTTCAAGATCGTGAGAGCAATACAACTTGTCATACTGTGTTTTGTCTCTCAGATCTCCCAGATGCACAAATCATACCAAAGAGTAATGTCATTGTGTTGAAAAGGGGAGGATTTCTTCAGTCTGATAAAGACCACTCCCCACATATTTCATTTTAACAGTTCAAACACTATTACATCGATCCAAGTCTTTCTGTATCTATGCTGAAATGATCAGGTGTGACATACTGTGAAGACAAAGGCAGCAGTGTTGGCAACCAACCTGACTGATGGTGCTCATGGCTCTCATGTAGCTTTCATTTCGTGAGCGGTATTGGGGTGAGGACAGCAGCGATTTGGGGTCGAGGAGGGTTTTGGGGTCCAGGGTATCCAGGCTTCTATTGATTGAAACCTCACTCACCGCACGCAGGTAACTGTGGCTCCTGATCTGCAGTTTGGGGGAATGCTCCGTTGAAATCCTGACACAGACACAACAGAGATACAGTGTTATACACACAGTGTACATTGTGTTTACCATCCATGTTACATGGGAAACCACAAAATTCAACCACATGCACATGGTGGTTCAGTAATGCAGCGACTGAATTTCTTTAAACATGAAGATAATGGTCTATCAACCACAGCAGCTTCTGAGCCAGCCACAATCTCTGCTGTGGTAAATCTATGACATACAATCAACCCAGACTAGGGCAAAAATCATACATGGTATGGGATTAATTAATCTATGGTCAGAAAATCATATGGCAATTATTTTGACGGATATTGCAATTGCAGTATGACTCAAAATTATTGAGAATGATCATTTTTACATCACAAAACTAACTGAAACAAGTAAAATAAAACTAGGACATCGCTGCACCACAACAGTACTTCATTATAAAGCTGTTTTGTCAGGCATTATACCTTTATCAGAACACTGCAGCTTCAGTGATTTGAATATTGCACTTTGCCATATTGCAATTTCAATAAAGTTTCAATTGACTGTGAAGCCCTTTCTCAGAGAGTGGTTTGTAACTCCTTGTCTTCAGTTGTAGTATGATGGTTCAGTCAGTGTGTTTCTAGTATATGGTTTTATCAATATCCATGTCCAGGTATCGGATCAAGCAATTTGTGCACCAACTAAAAAGTATCTTTCTATAAAATAAAAGTGTCAGTCTAACATTTGCTTTCCTTGTGACAGTGTCAATAATAATAATAATAATAATAATAATAATAATAATAATAATAATAATACAATTACACTTTCAAATGGTGGTTATTTTAATGTATAGGGCACTAAACATTTCTTAACTAATGCTTTTAATAGCTGCAAACACATCTGACCCAGATGCTAATGGCAGGTAAGTTAATATAAATGCTACTGTAATACTCAGTTTCAGTCTTTTTGGGGGACCTATGCAAGATGCTGTTTGGAGCCACTATTTTGTCAAACTAGATGACAACCTATTACATTTCAAGAGAAAAACAGGCCAGAGTCGTGAAAACCTCTCTCAAATTAAAATCAGTTGACCCACCAAAATAAGCTGAACTGATAGAAAATGATAATACAAGGTAAACAATGGGGATCCTCTATAGGTCAATAATTGAAACTGATGCAGTGTTTTTCAAAAATCTTTATTTCAAAGCATTTTTAAACTTAAACATTCTGCTCTGGTGGTGCTGAAGGCAGCCATGCTTCTTCCTGGTCCGCAGCTCCTGCAAAGACAAAACTCCTCAGGTTAGCTAACAAAATAGTTCCTAAGCAGATATTCATACCATATAATTGAGTTATGTTACACTAATGCAGAACATAGTCTGTTTTTATATTAAATATTGCAATATACAGTAAAGTGTCCCTTTACAGCACCCAATTTCAAAGTTTTCGACACATTGTACTTAAAAGTAGTCCAGTACCCTATGTATATTTCACAGGGTATTACAAAGTGGACTACTTGTGCCTAACTGATGATATGGTCTTAAGCTATATTCTGTGGGCAGAACTAACGGTCATATATAGTATAGTTTACTTAATAATAAATTGCTTTAATGTGTGTTATTATGATTCTTTTTAAATAAAACAAAGTAATACATCAAAAACATAACTAAACTGTGGGAATGTAGGCACGTTTGTTCAAATTACATTGTCACAATAAATATTGTAATACATGTGGTAAAGACAGACGCAACTAACTCAGTACAGTTAACAATAATCCACTCAGAGCAATGATCCACTGCCACGATAGTCCATAAGAATCCACAATTAGCACATTTCACATTAGGGACCTAGAAACTGAGGACACACTAAAATTGATAACAATTGATGACAATCAAAAGAACTAGTATAATAGAATGAAATATAAATAAAATAGAGAATCAAATTGCTAAATTGTACAAATCCTTCATCACACCAATACAATAACACACTTAACAATGTAATAATTTTACTACACTATGAATAATAAATACCAACCAACTTCTAGATATATTTTCCCCACTAACCAATGACTTCCTGAAGTATTGATGGTGGCAACTTCTTCAGTCACTGTCATTTCTAGGGAATACAAAGTCAGATGGTACCTGATTTGGTCCCTTGGTAACCAGTTGTGTCTGTATTCTCACAGTCAGGACTGAAGGCCAGTTAGCAGGTCAGTGCACAGAGGCTCATCCTAAAGAGACGATTCTGCTCCAGGCATTTCTAATGGAGAGCACAAGGGCATTAGTATACACACATTATTCACAGCGATTATAGCGGTGGAACATCACACATACTGTGTAATAATAACATTATAACAGTCTGCAGAATGCTTTGCAGGGATGCACACACACACACATACACACAAACACACTCACAGACATATGTGCACACAACCTCACCTGAGGAGTCTTGCTGGGGAGAAGTAGAGGTAAATGGGTCTTCATCCTCAGGATCAGACAGCATTTGTGGAGACGTGTGTGGCTGCAGAGGTAGATGGTTCCTCATCCCGGCAGGTGGCAGAGGGCGCTCCAAGATATTTAAAAGGTGCCGCTGCATTTGCGCTAAAATACAAAATAAAGGATCAATGCATGAATAGCACGCTTAAATGAACATGTTATTAAGCATAATTTATCCAACTTTTAGAAAAAATAAGAATAAATAACACAAGCACCTTGGTTAGTGGCTAATTATATACATGACACACTTCAAATGACTCAGACAGCTACATCACAAAATATCAGTGCAATACACGTCTTCTGAATTAGCTTACAGACTTGATTATTCACTTTACTGAGCAGCACAGAACCTAACGCAACGTTTACCAAACAATATGTGAGCTAGTCATCGTTGTGTTACATTCACGTTATTAGGGTGATATAAAGTTTGCTAGTCAACTGGACTGAAAACGGATGCTGTCGTCATCTACTATTATAGCCAGCAATATAGAAAGAGGCTAACAAACATACAAGTTAGCTTATACTAATTAACAGCATTTCATTTCCTTACATGCATGATCATACTCATGTACACATGCTCCATACCTTTATCTTTTGCTTGTTTCTCCTCTTTTTCTTTTCTCTTTTTCCAGAACCAGGCACCTGATGGCTGTATCCTCTTCTCATCCATTTGTTTATCTGACACTCGGGAATCAACACGTGACCCCTCGTAACACCGTCAACCAAGAGTTGACTAAAGACTAAACCAATTCACCTCGTTTTGTAAATATTTTTCTATTTAACCAAACCCCGAAAAATAACATATGTGTAACTATGGGCTTTCATTCACAATGTTTTTATGACTGATATGTGCTTTATGTGGAAGGAATTTGTGACATGATTGACTTACTTACTACACCCTGGGTGGCTGCCCATACTAACCATATGAGAAACCGCACCTGACCGCAGATCACTGCAGATTAGTTAACTGTGGTTAGTGGAGCCATACTGGCTAAATCTGATGGATCACTACAGATCCCTACAGATTTCCACAGATCAATTCAGACCGCCACAGATCTCCATGGATCATTAGAGAT
>JARJLU010011446.1:0-22862 GCA_030272975.1 Sparidentex hasta | reverse complement strand
TTCCAGGTTCTGATGGATGACGATGACTTTCATCAAGTGTTGACTGCAGTCCTCCTTCACTGCCTCTTGGCTGACATCCTGTGAAAACATATACAACTCGAATTAGAAATCAATGGCTGAGTCTAGATTTCAAACAGTTTGTGAAAGGGAGGTTGAATAACATGGAACAGTTAAAAATGCCTAGACTGTTGAGGAAGGTGTGTCTGCAGACCCTGAGA
Source organism: Sparidentex hasta (assembly GCA_030272975.1). NCBI lineage: Eukaryota > Metazoa > Chordata > Actinopteri > Spariformes > Sparidae > Sparidentex > Sparidentex hasta. Next base: position 22,644 of record JARJLU010011446.1, on the reverse strand, counting down.
CTGCAGACACAGACCTGCAGGTCTGTCTGAATCTGCAGTCTCTGCATCTGCAGACACATACCATTGGGGAGTGTTTGAGGTTAGTGTAAAGAAATGCATGGAAATATAAATACACCACAGTGAAACACAATTCAGTGTAGAGGACGGTGAGATAATCCTTGTGGCTTTGATCATCCAAAAATCATAAAATTTACCTCGTATTCTTTGATCAGCACCTCTACAGACTCTCCAAGGAACTCAACCAAGAAACGGATGATGATGTCTCTTCGGCCTTCGATATGTTGCTGTTAAAAATTATAAGAATATTTAATTTAAGAGAACAGCACACGCAAATGAAAACAGTTACCTATAGGGAATGTAAGCTTGAAACAGCATTCTACGTTGGTAAGTGTATTAGAAGTGTGCAACATAAAATATATTTCTTAATGGTATCTGTTGAGACAAGGTGCTCCATCAAGTGCTTGATTGTGGATATAAACTTAAGTTCATCTATTAATTCATCAATGCATTTGTTTGGGACATTGAAAGTACTCTCCAGCTTCGAAAAGAGATGACCAAATCTCTCTTTTATATCTTGGGTCAACTCCTGTGGTTCACCATCCAAAAGCTCTGAGCTTTCTTCCACATCATCACTCTCATCCAGAGCTGAAATGGGTTCAAGGGGGGTTTGTTTTAAGACTTCTGTTTTAAAATCATCAATGGAGTGTGAATGGTGCTTTCTATGTCTGTGGGTAGCGAATGTTGAATAAATGTTTGTGCTGAAGTTGCAGTTTTTGAAGACACATGCTACAAGTTCAAACTTTCTCAAGTGGCTGCCAAGATGCTCAAAATACTGCTTTTCTGAATTAAAATAACCAGTGGAGCAGAGGAGACAAGAAAATGAAAGAGGTCCACTTTGTGTGGCCATCTGTGCATGCTGCCGAGACAAATGGGTCTGAAGGGCATTAAACGTTTTAAATGAACAGGGGCAATCAGTGTGGAGACAAGGAACTGACTGGCTGCGCCCACCATGTCCATGCTTTAGTCTGTAGAGTTTCAACAATGGTCCCCTCTTCTCTGATTCAAACCTACATATCTTACACACCCATCTCATGTTGTTGCACCTGAAAAATACAAATTCAATACATAAAAACTAAAACTGTGTTCTCTGTTCCTAATCATTACAAATTTGATCTTACCTTATCTCAGCTGTGGACTGGAAATTGCAAAGTGATGAGCAAATGACCTTAGGTTCTGTAAAAGGGAAAAAAGTGTTAGCTATGAACTTTTTAAATACATTTCTATTAACACAGCCACAGTCGACTCAGACAGACAGACAGACAGACATAGAGACATAGAGACACAGACACACGCATTTCTACTTCTATCTCCATGGGGACTCTCATTGACATAATGCATTACCTAGCTCCTTAACCTAAACCTAACCAAAACCCAATTCAAACATAAACTCTAAAACCAAGTCTTGAGCCTCACAAAGAGACAGTTAGTCCCCACCAGTATAGTAAAAGTCAGAATTTTGTCCCCATGTGGATGGAAAAACACACACACACGCGCGCGCGGACGCGACATTCCTCTCAAATGTGGGTATCCGGTTTTGCACTTGTTTTCATCCAAATTTTGCAAACATGGTCGGGAGTTGCAGAAGACTATGGGGCGACACATACACAGACACACCATGCAAGCCAGCCATTCCACCCAGCAACATATCCAACTTTGATAAAACCACAGCCTACAGGCAAAAAGTGCGCTAGCTAGCTAACATTAGCAGAAGACGACGACGACGAAAAATGAGCCGCAGACTTACACAAAAAATAACACATAAAACGGGCGTTACAACGTTTGTGTGCTTGTTAGCCTTTGTCAAGACTTACCTCCGCGGTCCCATGTCGACTAAAATCCCACTGGTGATCCACGGTCTCAGGTGTCCACATGTGCGAGGGAAGAGGCACTCAACAGCACAGCATGCAACAAACGGCCTGACGTCACACACCGAGTGCAACGGAGGTTGCCAGGTTCACTGATATCACCCAAGTTCATTTTACTTGCACATTTCAAATAATAAAGTTAATGGAGGAGTTTAGTGAATATTACTTAGAATACAGAGTAAAATTTATATGAAAAATTGAGGATACATTCTTACAAACAAACACCAAGTAACAAACCACATGAAAACCGACATTTTAAAGTAAAAGCACTCAAATGTTATTTGTTTGTAGAATTATATACATAATTGAAGTAATAATTACAGGGACAAAAAATCATTTTTTTCAGTGTAGTGTAGCAAGACATTTAAACTGATACGTTTTCAGTTGTGTTACTAAAAATGTTGTCATGTCTCACATACCCTGAATGCTTGTTTGTGTTCAAGGGATGATAAAAAAAAAATTGAAATGGCCTTATTATGACTGTATAATGTTTGTTTCCAGGTCAGTTTCAGGTAGTTGGTCCGCTCCAGCCAGTGATGGTGACCATCGGTGAGGATGTTATTTTGCCATGCCATCTGAAACCGGCTGGGGATGCTGTGGGTATGACGTTTGAGTGGGCGAGACCGGACTTGAATCCCAGATTTGTCCATGTGTGGCATGAACGTCAAGACCTTCATGTCAATCAGCATCTGTCCTACAAAGGACGAACAACAGTGTCCCTCGACAAGCTGAAGCAGGGAGACGTTTCACTGAAACTCTCCAGAGTCAAACCGTCTGATAAGGGAACGTACAGATGTTACTTTCCAGATTTGGATAAAGACTCCACTGTTCAACTTGTTGTTGGTAAGCATGCACACATTATTATTGTTATTATTATTAGTTGTCATCGTTGTTGTTGTTGTTGTTGTACTGGTGGTATGAACATAACCACCAGTACAATAACCACATACCACAGGCACCAAGTAAAAACGATGTGACAGTTAGGATGGAAAAGACTATTACTGTCTAGCTCAAAATTCATTATGTGACTGTTACATATCTTCCTCCCCTCTTCAGCGGCTGCTGCTTCGCCGGCCATCAGTTTAGCAGGAATTGACAGAACCTCCAGTGGTGTGGCTCTACAGTGTGAGTCCTCCGGCTGGTATCCAGAACCTGAGGTGTTCTGGCTGGACGGTGAGGGAAACCTCCTCTCTGCTGGACCTACAGAGACAGTCAGAGGTCCTGATGACCTCTATACTGTCAGCAGCAGAGTGACTGTGGAGAAGAGACACAGCAACAGCTTCACCTGTAGAGTCCAACAGAACCACACCAACCAGACCAGAGAGGCACACATACATGTTCCACGTAGAGAATGATTTATAAATGTATGATGTGCTCATCACTATCACATCACAGTTAAGTTGTGTTTTTTATTGGAAATGTGGCTCAGTGTTTTCCATCTTTGATTTCAGATGATTTCTTCATGGTCCCGCCTGGTTCCGCTGCCCGTATCACCATCAGCTTGGTTGCTTGCTTCACATGTGTTCTTGCAGTTGTCTTTGTTGTATGGATATTGAGGCGAAGCAAAACCAGTAAGTTACAAAGTTATTATTTTTACCTTCTGTCATTATTTTTTTTTATAAAAGATGGATAGATGGAATAAACAGCACAACATCAAACAATAGATGCACAGTTGAAAAAATAACTGTTCCTGTCTTTATATCCTCACAGAAGCCAAGATAACCGCTCAAAGAGAAGAACAGCGGCTCTTGGCAGAGAAGGACAATATGAAGGAAGCTGAGAAGAGACTGGCAGACACACTGATGAACCAGAGAGATCAACTGAAACGGCTACGGACGAATGTAGAGAAACTGGTGGAGGACAATGAAAGTAAGCTTCAGTCAGTGGAGAAAGATATGACAAATAAAGGTAAAGGATTGACTAGTGCACCAGATCATAAAGATATAATATATGAGAACAACTGGTACCTGAAGGACAGAGTGAAGGAACTTGAGACTATGGTACTGAACACAGAGAAACTATTAGGGATGATGAAGGGTGTGATTGTTAAAACAACAAAAAAGGAGGAAACAGAGAAGCAGATAAATGAAGAGTAATGTTGACTGAAGAGTATTAAACACTAAACATGCACGTTGAAGTATATAGTACAAGTACAAACACAAACACAAAGAGATAAGAAAAAAGTATATGTTTATTTTTAGATCCTCAAAAACTTGCAAAACTAATTTCTTAATGTTTTCTTTTTCTGTTTTTATTTGTTTAATAGCATGTAGTTATGCATTATGTGCATATTGTTATGAATTCATGTTGTGAGTTGTTGTTTGTTTGAGTTTCTATCTTTATGTTTAACTGGTATAGTTTTTTGTGCTTTATTGATATTGAGATGTTAATTTGAGCATTTGTTGTAAGAGCGTGTGAAGGTTAGTAACCATCGTGTGAAAGTTAACAGGGATTTTAATAAAGAACTAAAAATCTAAAGCGTGTATCTGTGGTATCATGTGAAACCATCAGGACTGTATTTACCACTCCTCGTATACTCGTGCAGATGCACAATGTGTACAGAATGAGGACCCACAGTACAGTTAACTGCTGTGTGTGGTTTTAAAAACTGAAATTAATTAATTGCGATTATATCGGTGCTCCTGTGACCGGAGCCCAAGGAGAGAATCAGCGAGCTGTGATGGTTGGAAACTTATGATAAATGTGTCTCTGAGCTTGGTGTTCGGGTCGAACTGCTGCAACCACATCATGTTGGTTGCTGACCACAGCGAGCGTATTTAAGAGCTGCAGCAGCTCCGTTCTCATAAACAGCATCTTCAGACGTGAACAGACAGAACGATGTGGTTTAACTGTCACTCTCCAATAAACCACTGATACTCAAATGTGCACATGTTGACGTGACCAAGCCAAAGACCCACAGATAAAGACTGTACTGAAGATGAACCACATGACCGTCTCAAAGGCTGTAAACAGCTTGAATGCTGTGTGTTGTTAATGCAGGTCAACTGCCATTAATTCTGTTTTTATCCACCTGTTTTTGTTTTCAATCAAAAAAGTCAAACTCTTGTGAAATGTTTTTACACTACTGATGTAGATTGATCTTGTGGTGTCTTCTTCATCTGCCATGGTTTAAAACCAGACCATAATTTTTGACTTTTTAAAAACATTAGTAGTATACTTATAGTGTAAGTAAGCAGAAGGTTTGATTTTCTCTCTTTGTTCATGGCTATTCCTGACTGAACTCTCATTTGTGCTGCATTATGTAAGATGAAATCACAAGACAGGTGCAGTTAAATTGATTTGAGATTTGTAGCTCACATCTCACTACGTTACAGTATTATTAAATTATTCTCTGTGGTATGTAATGACATGCACAGGTATATACGAGTGTGCGTCATCACTCTGAGTTTCTTTAAACGGTAACAATGTGACGGACAGTTCTTACGTACAGTCACTGATTTTTATTGAACAAGACGAGATAAAAAGTTTGTGTAATTTACATCACAAGTCACTTTATGATAAAAAAAAATGTACTTATAATGGTAAGAAAATCAATCGTATTACTATATTTTCAAATTGTTACAGATTCAATCATATCTAGATTAAAAAATACAAAAATACTGAGCTACCGTAAAATCATCAACTAAAACAGATGATCTCCTCTGTACTTCAGTCAGGTGTTAGATGCCTGTAACACACAGGAAAGACACAAACAAAGTACATTTCACTATCTCTATTGACCTCATTGCAAAGCTTTTTCTAGAGGAGAGCCTTTTCATCATCCATGTGGTAAGTATGAACATTATGGTTGTAACTCAGTGCAGGTACATAAACTGTAATATCCAAGAGTCTCAGTCTTACCGATAGTAGACTGAAGAATAGACACTCTTGTCTGGTAAATGCGACTTGGTTCCATCTCTGGATACATCTGGCTCTGTTTGGGGGAAAAAAGTAAAATTAATTACCAACATAGTGCTCAGTGGTGTTTGCCCAGGATGAGAGGTACAAAAGATGAAATGTGGGAGAGAAAAATAAATGCTGCTCAAGTGTCATACCATAACAGCTGTAGATTACTTCAGACTGTTTGGTCAAACCTACGGAAGAGAATACGGACAGAGGTGAGAAAAAAACACGAGGGTTTTTTTTTTTAATTATGCAAAAAGTCAATGTGAATAAAGTAAATTCTTCTGGTCTATCATATTCAGTTAGTGGAGCGACAGCCAGCAGTGCAAGTCTTCATACTGATGACTACACTGTGAGCTAAAAGAGAAATCTTGTCTTTGTTACTGAAGCCGATTGTTAAGTACAGATTCACCAGTTCATAGACACGAGGAATTTTGTTGAGGCGATCATATGAGCTGGTTGGTGTCCTAATGAAAGGTCAACTTTAGTCTTGAAATGATGATTTTATTCCCTGAATTTCGATATAAAACATAACACATTGCAAGAATGTGTAGTGCTATTTAGTACAAGGAATATTTACAGACAAAACTTGTTGCTCCAAAGACTTGCTTTCTCTGAAGTTGATGGAATTTTACTCATTATTTTTAAAGGTTTTCAAACTGCAGTTTTGGAGTGCAAACTTTTGGTAAACGTCTGAGGATAACGAAAGTCAGTATTCATCCTACTGACTTGCTCTGGCCTTTGTCGAGGTTCATTGAGAAAACAAATCAGTACAATATAGATATAATTTCTAGAAGGCAACATGACTTTACCTGTGTCTTTCCAACTGAGAAGAAATCCCAACAGCAGCGGAGCACACAACAGTACAACAGTCCACAGCAGAGAGAAGAAATGAATGGGCTGACTGAGGGGAGGATGAGTGTCTGCGTAGGAAATGAGACATTAAACATGTTTTCATCATCTTGAACCTGGAAAAACATCACACATGCTCACACAGAAAAAGAATATAACAACCCAGTGCCAGAAGACATTTTGACAGAGTGATGATATGCATGTTAAATATATACATTAGCGTAACATCATATGGCTTTCCTGAAACTATTCAATTTTGAAACCTTTGAAACCTTGCCTTAAAAAAATCAACAGCACAGGCAAAAATGTCATCAGTGTTGAGGGATTCAAATGTTAGTTAAAAGTTAAATCAAAGATGAAAAAAAGAGATAAATCAAACAAGTGTCCAGACTTTTAACTAGGAGCACCTGCAGGGCCAGAGTGGGACTCATTTTCATGCCTGAGACCGGCCCACTTTAGATCACGAGATATTATATTAAAATAATGTAATTATAACTTTACATGTTAAGCCCACAATCAATTTATCAATTATCTCAGGGCATTTATCATATAAAGCAGGTCTACACCATACTCTTCATTATATTAATTCTAATAGTATTCACTTAATGAGCAATCCGACCTTCCCACTCTGGACCTGTGGTGGGCTCATGGCTGATGCTTGGTGCTGCATCTACAAGACAAAGTTTCCCAGTTATGTGGAGTCGCATCATACTATTAAATGATGTAACGTTAGGTCAGGCAGGCTAAATTACAATGCCACACAATTCATTGACTTAATAGGCTGAATGATTAACTTAAATGGTGCAGGTAAAGTTGCATTTTGTTCAACATCTTAACATTAATCTTACCCGTTTCATCATCTTCATTGGTCGGTTCAGACTTCGAGCTTGTTTAACTGAAAAAGCTGATGATTTTTGCACATTTGGCTGCATCTGTCTCCAGTGCTTTTTGCTTGTTAATTCTGACTTTTTCTGCGCCACCCTTGCTCTTTTTATTTTCTATTTTGGAAACACCCTGGCACCACTCAGTGCCATGACTGAACACTGGCCCAAAATAAAGAAATAAATCAAAATGATAATTAAACACCGGCCCTCGCGGCACATAAGTCAGACTGGCCCACCGGGATCCCAGTAAAATCTACACTATTCAAACACAGCTTGATCTGTTAACATGTGTATCAACACCGAAACGTAAGTGTGGCTGAAACAAACAAATCACCTTCAGTCCTTTGGAGAACAGCCAGCCGGCTCTCTGGTGATTCTCTAGATCCAGAGATTTTGCACCTGTAGAGTCCTTCATCAGACGTGGAAACATGTTGGATGGTCATTGCTGCACCTTTATACCTGGTACCAAGATGAGAACCATCTTTGTAGAAATCTGCACTGTGTTCTGACTCGGATTTCTCCTTCAAACAGTGAAGAACCACATCATGTCCCTGCACCACAGGACGGGCTGGAATATCCAGGATCACAGAACCATCTGAACAATGTGACAAGAAGATATTTTGTGTTAAAAAAAATTCTTCTACATGAAATATCATCCATCTACTATTGTAATTAAAAGTCTTAATAATAAAGTTTAAGAACATCATCCAGATTAGGAATAAAAAGATCCTTTCCTGTGTAATGTCTCAATGATGCTATTTCAATTATTATTAATTTTGAATTAATAACTTTTCTATTTATCCATCATGGCGAAAAATGGTGGAGACCTTTCGTGAATACCACTGGCCTGTTAATGACTATATTGTTACTTAGTATTGTAACTCAGAAGTGGCCTTTTGAGGCAGTCAACAGGAAATTCATTGGATTAAGATTAAAATGATATTTGAGTTACTAACGTGTATCTTTCTCCATATACCAGCCTTTTAGGAAAAGCTAGCCTGGAAATTGTTCATCCCTGACTCATAGAATTGGCCAGTGTTGTTGTTTGACGTGCAGTTTAAGGAAGGATAGCAACGCGTATTAATGGATTTCATGTCAGTAATTTCATGGTCGAACCCTCCACATGGCTGCCTAAGAAAGTTTGAAGGGAAGAACTAAAAGTAGTAAAACTAAATATGTCTTCCATGCATCAAAATGTTTGATTGTTGAGCTGAAACTCTTTTCCAAAATGCAAAGTTGAGCTCACTGTGTCACTGCCTCAAATAAATCAGACTCTCTTGATTTACTATTTGCTAAACATACCTGTGACAGTGATGTTGACAGCACGACTCGTTCTTCCCTCTGCATCTTCACACCAGTACTCTCCACTATGACGTTTAAATGAAGGATTAATGCTGCAGGATGAGGCTGATGAGTTCCACGTGTCAGAAACTGCTGGAGTTATTGGAGTTTGGAGATTCCTCATCACTCTCCATTCAGTCAAACCAGTGAACTCCTCACAACTTACAGTGAAAGTCTCATATTCAAAAAATTGCAGTCTGTTTGGAGAAATACTGGGAAAAGCTGCATCTGAGACAAAAACACAGAAAGACAACAATCACTGAAGTATCACTGAAATATGTTGTCATATTTTCAAAAAAGCAGTATCACAACACATTAAGGTCCCAGGAGCTACGACACTTAGGAATATCACACAAACTGTTCACAATCTTTTTCTGGCAGTTAATTAATCAAGTTAACTTACCAGCTCTCAGAGCAAAGCAGCTGTGGTACAGCTGTACAACGAGCAGAACCGACACATCCGTCACTGAGCAACACATGAAGAGAGCGTTTTATTTTAATATTCTCTGGTGAAAAACTAGAAGACATTTGTTTTTGTCTTGGGATAGGTACATTAGTTGCTAATTTGTGGAAGCTAATGAGGAGCCCAATAAAACTAACAATAAATGCAGTGTGTGCAGATGTTAACAAATATTGACTGACAAATGTACTCACAAAGCCTGTTGTGGAGAGCTGGAACATCCATGATGTTCTGCTGCTGACTGTCACAGCGTCAGACTGACACACAACTAAGACTTAATGCAGGTGGGACCCTCCTCTTCCTGTCTGCGTTATTACTGTTGTTGAGCTGCATGTTTAGAAATATCTACAAGAGGCACAGCTGATATCGCAGACAAAATTATCTCACTCTCTTCATCTTGTCCGTGTGTGTGTGTGTGTTTGTATTACCAAAGCATCATAGGTGGAAGGTTTTCCTGGCCGGAACAGTTTAATACAGTGTTTGCCATCAAGTCGTTCAAATCCTTTATCACGTGACTTTTTTTGATAGCTTCTACAAAATGCATCAGTGTTTCCATCTGTAAGACAAGAGCTGCTTTAACACCGACATCAGGCCACTTCCTTCTGTATCGTGACAAACAAAATAAGTGTTTTGAGCCAAACCATGATGTTTTCCTAAACCTAACCAAGTGGTTTAGTGCCTAAATCTAACCAGAGTATATGCATATGCATATGCCATGTGACAAAAGGAAAAAAACAGGGAATTCAACCTAAACAATTTAAAGCATCAGTCAGCTTTAACCAGCGATGTCAAATGTTTCCGTGATAATAACAAATTCCTCTTAAAGCTGCTAAGTTTTTCCACTCTGCCTGCTCTGTAGTTTGGGAAATCAGGGAGCAATGCAGCAGTAACGTCTGGATGGCAGCAGAAACAAACCTCCCTGAGCAGAAATAGATCAAGAAAAGGGTCTTTTGAAAGCCAAGTTCAGCTTCAAAGCCCTGCCAGACAGTTCTCTCCACAAGTTCAACGTTATTTACATTTACTGTCGATGAACCGAGTTACCACCAACTGGAGTATATCAAGTCTCAAATACCACATGCTGGCACTAGCACACAGCTGATGCAGAGAGTCCTCCTGATTTAATGTGCAAGTTAATGTGGCACTCTGGGCATTTAATTAGTTCAGATTATGTCCAGATGTAGTATTTTATTAGTTCTGGAGAGTAACTTGGTCCCTCCACCACTATTTTTCTTACTAGTTTAATTTAAAATGCCTTGCATCACTGCAAAAACTCAGGAGAAGCTCACCTGCTGCATTTTATGTACCTGTTGGGCAATACCCATGGTACGTATAACATGGTGTTCAGTGGCCATTATAACATTAACAGTGAAGATAAGCAGTTTATATGGTTATATCTTTTACAAATAAAGTCTGTGTGTAGCAGCAGAGGTAACAGTGAGCGGATGATATCAACAGCAAATTTAATCAATGCTTTATTGGTATGAGAACACAATTCATATGGCACCAGCATCTTTTGTCGTCACCATCATCATCATCATCTTCATCAGTGACACAGACAGGCAGAATATATTTAAACTAAGAAGCAACAATAAGAGAACTTTGACTGTCACACGCAGACTGTGCTGAACAATTAGAAGTGATGTACTGTGGTGATGTCATCAGCATGCTCGTTAACCATCTCCATGGTGACGGTGCCTGACGTCAGTGTGGGGGGAGAGTTCTGGTGGAGTTCTGAGTTCCAGGCTCGGTTGCTACCCGTCTTCCTGCAGCAGCAGATGGACACCATCAGGCCTGTAGAGACGCAGTACGGACTAATGGCCACTAGATGGCAGAGCAGTTTGACCAGAGGAGAGGCAGAGAAGGGGGCTGAGGAGTTGGTGGGAGGAAGAGAAGCCACTGTGGAGGAAAGCCCATACAGAGAAATACTTAACATTATATTGAAAATGAGAGGAAGTTAAATCATACAAATATGACTTGCTGTTTTTGTTATAAATCAGATCACAAAGGCAGCTACATTCATCAGCCTCCACTATATTTGGAAACTCTAAAACGTATCTTTTACAAACCTCTGAAACGGCAGTAAACACTTCTTGCATAGAGTTCATGAACACTGCATCCTTGTTTCATTACCTCTGACGCTCAGCTTGCTCGATGGTGATGTCCTCTGATCAGTAGAGCACCAGTAGTAACCTTCATCAGACTGTTGGACATTCCTGATGGTAAACTCTCCGTTAGGTGCAGCTTTAAACGGGGCGGTATGTCTGCCAAACTTGAAGAAGTTAACTGGGACAGTTGAACCATGTCTGTCCCTGCAGCGCAGAGTCACATCACTTCCTGCCATCACAGGAAGTGCAGGGATCTCCATGATAAAAGGCCGCTCTGAAGCACACAGGGAACAAGCACATGAACAGACAGTGATTATTGATCAATATTCAATGAAAAAATATTGACTGGTGCAGCTTTGAAACCGACGTAAGTGAAACATCACTGCTGTGGATTATTTGAGATGTCATTTATCATTAAACTGTCCAGAGCTGCTCTTTGTCAGCTTGTTATTTAAATCAATCTGCTGTCTTGTTTGCATTCATTAGTCACTCTCACATTGTGTTCCTGTTTAGGAGGGAAGTTATTCAGCACCAACCCCTGAACATAACTGTCCTGTTGACTTAATTTAGTCACTCTAGAAACTCCAGAATTGGTTGATAGAAGCAATTACCTCTTGACTTGACTCGCCACGTTGATCGAGTGAAAATGCTCATAGTATTTAGTTTTTGTACATCGTATCTTTTAGACCTTAACATTAAGAAATACGGCAATGAGTCTCCAGCTTTTCCGTGAAACGCCCAATACAATTAACACTAGACATGCTGACCCAACATACAGTCGCTCTTCTACCTGATACAGTGATGGTGATTGTTGTGCTCCTCTGTCCACTGTGGTGTTCACACCAGTAAACACCTTGACCTGATGAGAGAGAGAGATCGGAGATTATGCAGGTTGAACCATTGAGTGTCCCGAAGCCTTCATCGGCCTCGCACGTCTCTGTCCGTATGAAGGATATCCTCTTCAGCGTCCATCCAGCAGAGTTTCCGTCTTTCTCGCAACTCAGACGGACTGACTCGCCTGAGAAGAACTGCTGACGGTTTGGACTGACATTCAGATAGACTGGAAGAAAGACATGCAGGACAGAGTAAGATAGATGGCCAAGAAAAAGAGAAAAAAAAAAAGTGTTTGTATCAGTGTGTCTTGGGTAGCATTTCACTTCTCTCAGCTTACTTGCAGAAACAGCCAATCCAGACACAAGCAGCACAGCCAGGTCTGCAAAAAGACAAGAAGCAAAGGTCATCAGTTAGCACAGGGCTAAAAAAGTCAAGTTCCTCAAATCTATTCTCATTGTTCTCAGACATGGTGACAGATTGGGTGAAGAACAATGTGAATACCACATTAACTGCATGCAGCGATCATAGTAAGAACTTATCCGATAATTGTGTTGCATCATTTGTTTTTCAATCTCTCAGACTGGTGTTTTGTGAAATTCTCCACACAGGACAGAAAAGATGAGCCCTGCAAGCCACAGATGTTTGTTTTTCTTCTGATTCCTGCATGAAACTACGTGTCACTGCTGCAAAAGCTTGAAATAGCACCAGTGACATTTAGATCTACTCAGTGGAGTGCACAAACTTTTTGAAGGGCATGGGTGAAAAAAAAAGGCGGTGCATACAGCGCGCGTTTTGGCTCCCAAGAGGGCACTTTTACCCCCAACAAGGCCATTGAAGACATTATTGCTGAGCTTCAGTCCAAACTAGAAAAGCAGAAGTTAGAAATGCTAGAAATGTTTGGGGGTATTTTTGTATCCAAGCTTCAGCAGCAACATCAAGACACAAAGTGAAATCAGAGTCTTGTTATCTAATAATCAAACACAGGAAGACTTCTGTCATCCAGACGAGACTAAAAGAGCTGGTACATCCTTTCTCCCTGATACATTTCAGCTTCTTTCAAGGTCTTTATTTGACTTACCGAGGAGCAGAACGACAAACGACGCCTTCATTCTGTCACAATGAAGAGTGACTGTCATAGGAACTTGGTCGTATCACATGTATGTTGACGATGTGCCATTTTTAGTCACTGTCAGTGTTAAACCACAGGTTCTGCAATTTTAAAAGACATTTAATGTAAATAGCTTTGTTTCTCTCGACTTCACACAGGACATCACGCATCTTCTGTGTTGACTTGCATTTACTCAAGTACTGATCTAAAATATAATTTTCAAGTACCTTAGTGGGTATTTCTGTGTTATGTTACTTCTACGCCTCTACGTTTCACAGGCCAGTGTTATACTAAACAGCTGTAGCTGGTTACATGTTAGTAACTTTGAAGATATGAGAATATATTCTGTGTATAAAATATAAAAACATATAAAAACAGTATAACAAGTAATTAAAGTTAGTTTCATAATGAGCATTTCATAATAACATAAAACAATGAGTACTACGACTAAAGTGACCATAATACTTTCTCAGCCACTGCAGATGTAACATTTAAGGCCTTTGCACACCAAGTCTGTTTGTTTTGTTTGCAGTTTTTAATATTTTTTTAATCATCCAATAAACACAAAGAAACCTTGCACACAGAGTCCAATGCCTTTATTAGTATGTGTTCCAAATATTCACAAAGATAAAGCAGTAGTAGTCAAGCAGTAGCGATGACTTTGTGGTTCTCTCACTTCCTGAAAAACGAAGACGAACATTCAAAATCAAGAAGGCGTCACGACCTCCTGTGAAGCACTGATGACCCATAGCAGGTGTCGGGTCCCCAAGTTTTGTGAAAAAGCACTGCACTTCAGATTATTTCCTCCATCTGGACTTCATCACAGTTTCTTGTCCCTTCAACTTGCCGTGCTGCGAAACAAAAACAGTTCACCTCTCTGCAGTCAAGAATGGAGATGAAAACATCCTTAAACTCATCACCATCCCCACAGTCACACTCACTTTTAGCCTTGTCTCTGTAGAGGAGTCCCAGTTTGATGGTGGACAGCAGGTAGGGAGTCCCCACCACTAGAAGACAAATGAGTCTGGAGACATACAGGTGGGAAGCTGCAGGAGCACCAGTGTTCAAAACGCAACATGAGTTCATGAAACTTTGAACCCCTCTTCTCCTGTATTCATAAATCTATCTCTGCTGGAATTTTGTGATTAACTGACCTTCTGTCACATTTCCTGTAAAACCACCGGAGGGACGAGCTGCGTCCGTTTTCTCTGCGACTCGTTCTGTGCATGAAAACCAAGATTTTTAAGATGTTTTAAGATAAAGCTGAAGAGCAATCTCATATGACTTCATGCTGAAGATGAATGCACCTGCAGTCTGATCCTCTGATCATCTATTTACTGTGGTTTAACACTGTAGAAATACCAGCCCAGTCCTTAGAATAAACATTAGTATTATATTACAGTTCTGCAAAACCACAAATACGTTCAAACTGAACACAGCTTTTGCTGCAACTTTGTGATTGTTGCTTTTCCAAAGTTTACTTGTCACAGTGCTGTTTCTTCTCTGCTTTGGCGTAAAAGCAACTTGGAGTCAGGAAAAAATCATTTTTTGGCTAAAAACACCTGTTTGGGTCACAATAATACGTCTGAAGATGTCCCAGGGTCTCTTTAAAAACACAGAGTTCTGCTCACCAAACATACAGGTGCAGTTGTTTCGACTTCATGTCCAAAATATCTGTTTTATGTTGCCACAAACATGGTGAGGTCTTCTTAAAAATATCCACTACATGACTTTAAAATAGTTTCCAGTTCATTTTCTGTCCATAAGTTTATCATTTCAGCAGGTTATTTATTGTTTGCAAAGTAACATGGGTTTTCTTCCTGGATGTCACACCATCATTAGTCTGCTGAGAGGATCCATTACAGCTTTGAACATCAGATGGCAGTGTTGAGAGATATTTTGTTGTTACCAAGCTGACTGCATCTTCAACAGCCTCATCAGCAGCACAGTGGATGGTAAATAAAGGTCAATATTAAACCAAAATTAGGAAAAATGGGAAAGATTTGAACACATCTGAACAATGTTTTTTTTACATTAAATGTGATTTTTAAATGGTTACCATTACATTTCACTCGTGCTGTAACCATACAGCTTAAATATTACAAAACAATGCTCACAAACACTTAAAAAAAATCTGAATCTGCAACTTAAACTTGAAAAAACACAATATTTCCAAGCAGTAAGTTAAAAATCTTAACTTCAGCTGGACTACAAGCCACCATACGTCCACATGTTCAGTCCTTCATCTCACCTCTGACAGCGAGCCAGCTCTCTGCCGATGCCCCGATATCAGTGATCACACACATGTAGAGGCCTTCATCTGACTTGGACACGGAGTGGACAGTCATCTCTCCTGTGATCGCGGCTCCGACTGCAGATCTGTCCTTCATGAAGATGCTGGCTCGCAGGTCTGAAGAGTTGCTCTGAGTGGAGCAGCGCAGAGTCACAGATTCTCCCTCCGTCACAGGAGACACAGGACTCTCCAGGATCACATGGTTCTCTTTGAATCACAGAATAATTATGAAACGTTATCAAAACTTAAAACAGCTGCAGGTGTTCATGAACTGTTAAATACCTGATCCCAGTGAATTCTGGAGCCTGTGCAGCTGTTTCTCTTTTTCTTTCTTTGGTTTCCAATATTGTTTTGTAGAATTCGTCCTCATGTCTTGTTGGGACTTTCCACTTCCTGTCTGCCCTTTTTATTTTTTTCTGTGTACACCTCATCTGTCAATCAGTCCAAATGTGTTTGTCTGTTAGTCTTTGTCAGTTTGTCTGTCCTGTGTCTCTCTCGTTTTGTTTCTGGTGTTGTCATGTGTACTTCATTTGGTTTATGCTCCTCTTTGGGTTCTTTTTGGATGAGCCCCTGATGGTTTTGTCAGTGTTGTTTCTTGTGTTGGACCGTGGACTTTTTCGACTGTCAACGTATCATCTAAGCTCACTTTGTGCGTCGTAACCTTCCTGCTGTGGTGTTTCGTGTTTGGGTCCTCATCATTATTTAAGGTGTAACACCTGTGCTCCAGATTCTGATGACATTCTGCTTCATAGTATGTGTCTGACATTAAATAAAATGCTTCAGAACAAATTCATGTGTGATCGGCACATTTAATAATGGAAATACAGAGATGATCCAGTAGTTAGCAGCGTTGGACACCAGAGGGCAGATATTTTACTGTTAATAAGACAAGTGAGTCTTGATCTTTCTGTTTCTTTTGGTGAAACAGCCTCCACATCATCATCATCATCATGGTGGACAGAGAATAAAATGTGATTTTTACAACATTTGGCAGAAAAAAAGAGCTTTAACGGATCATAGCAGGTTAATGTTGAGAGTTTTTGTATGTGTGTGTGTGTGTATATATATATATATATATATAATATCTATATATACATTTTGTGTTCAGATAATCAAACTATAGATGGAGTGTTATTTTGGTTGATAGCAGATTCATGTTTTGGCTTCTTGTTTTTTGTTTTGTTGAATTATTCCCCCAAAAATGGTTTTTAACCCTTAAGATTTCAGATCTTCTTACAAAATTAGCAATAGCCTTTCACTTCATTTACATTGTAGCTGCGTCGTTCATCAGTCAATTTCATATTCGGTGGTGGAGTCCACCATTCAAACTGTCTTCACATGCACAAGGAACAACTATGACTAAGTGGCTGCTAATATTAACCCAACATGTCCTGCTGCTGTTGCTGCTGCTTCACATTAAAGGCATCCACCTGGTGAAACACAGGATGGCTTTTATTGTGAAGCAATAACAGGAAATGCAGCATGTGAGTCACTTAACTTTTTACAAAGTTCCCTCATGTTGCTGGCTGGGTGTTTGCTTGCAGACATTGTAAGTTTGACCTCACTTTAAGGACAGAACTCACCAGTGACGCTGATGTTGGCAGCTGGACTCGTCTCTCCAGATGTGGACTCACACCAGTACACCCCGCTGTTCCAGCTGTAGGCCTCATTGATGGTGCAGGTGGAGCCCTGCTGAAAGCCCCAGTCGCGTCCACACTCTGAAACTCCTCGGATAGTTTTGGCCTTCACTGTCCATCTGGAGGATATCCTGTTGTCCTCGCAGCTCAGAGACAAAGACTCATACTTAAAGAACTGAGATCTGTCAGGAGAGACGGTCAGAGAGGTTGCAGAGAAGACGGAACAACAAACCACTGGTGATTTCTGCTTTTAAAAGAAAGCTCGAGTAAAGCTACAAAATATTCTCAACCACCATCCCACTCAACTGAAACCCAAAACGATCTTCCTAGTTACTCTGAAAACAACGATTACACACGAGTACAATTACAGACTTGAAAAAATACATAAAAACATATGAATCACATGTAAAAAGATGTAATTAGTTACTTCCAGGCTTGGTTTAAACCCCAGTCACATTTAGGTTAACCTTGATACTTTGGACCTTGATTTAAAGGACCTTCATCTTTCAGTTAAGATGGAAAAGTTTAAGTTATTAATAGATACTTCAATAGAATAGTAAGTAGTTTGCAAAATCTCGACTACATCTTCTGTTTACACCCTTAAAGTCTGTTTAATATCGCATGAGAGAGTATTAAGTAGCGTGTTACTCACAGAGAGTGAGGAGGAAACCTGTGAACTCCATCGTGTCTCGATGCCGACTGACTGTCAGCGAACGTGAAGAAGCATCGACACACGATGGCGGTTATTAATAACTGACTGACATGTGGTTGTTTTAAACTGAAGGCTGTGAGACAGACGTGAACCACGTGGTTATTTTCATCTCACCTTAAGACCTCAAACACTTTCTCAGCATTTAAATAGTACTAAATGGTACATTTTATAAAATAATAATGAATATTCTTAAAATAATAAGAAAAACATGACTTAAACTGTTGTAATATCTACGTGTTTTATTATTTAACACTTCACAGGACAAATCAAACTTGTCATTGTTTCTAATCAATAAAGATGATTTGATGACCTATATAGACTTCTTCACACATGGTTGGTAAATTAAGACATGAACACAGTCAGCGG
Source organism: Sparidentex hasta (assembly GCA_030272975.1). Taxonomy (NCBI): domain Eukaryota; kingdom Metazoa; phylum Chordata; class Actinopteri; order Spariformes; family Sparidae; genus Sparidentex; species Sparidentex hasta. The sequence continues at coordinate 4,224 of JARJLU010011446.1, read as the reverse complement.
TGAGGTTGTGAATCTATTTCAATGCTTGTAGAACCACCTGCATGTGGTGCAGAACAGACAACACGTTCCTGAACACACAGGAAAACACACATTTATTTAAAGCATCGATTAATGTTGAACAGCTGAGCACACATAAATGTAGCAGTGCAGGTCGGAGCACCACTGTGTGTAACATCGTGATGCAGTGAAACGTAGGTGTTGTGTGTTTCTGTTGGGCAGAGCTGCTACTGGTACCAACTTCTGGGTCTTGATGGCCACTAGGGGTCGCCAACACTTTAGGAGGGCTGTCAGGACTGTATCATAGTTCTTCTGAGAGCAGCTTGTTTATTCAATTCTGGAGAAAAGTTTGTATTATTACCTCATTATTATTGTAAATATTAGAATTCTGAGTTTGAGTGTCTTCTACAAGACTACACAGTGTCCCTTTAAGAAGTGTACTTGTACACCGTATTCTGTTAATCATTAAAAAGTTCCAGACTTTATTTCAGACTGTCGTATCAAAGGATCCATACAGTTTTACTCTTTGTCCATTTTTTTCTCATAAACTCCAAACTTCATTCTTGAAACTACATCAATGGAATAGTTGACAATTGAGTCTCATTCCCAGGTCATTAAATACTGTCGCTCAGGTAATATCATACTGTAGCAGTTTCAATGTTGAAAATTCAAGCAAGATATCTCCTCTTACCTACAACAAGCTGAACAACATGGTATTTGTCCAGTTCTGGAATGAAGCATCTGTATGGTGCCTCATCAGATACTCTCACTCTGGAGAGTTTCAGGGAAACGTTTCCAACCTTCAGTTCATCAAAAATCATGTCCAAAATGATTTATTGTTACTGTCTTCATCATGATACAGTGTACAGTAGAGAGGCCCAACAGGCCATAAAGAGTAATCACACAGATAAACTGGTAACATATATCATGTAATGTACAGCAGCTCTGAGAGAGTACAGAGAATTAGTATAGTTAAAACGTATAGTCATTCACATACACACACACACACTAAGATGGAATATAACATGAAATAACTTGAGAGAGTTTGAAAGTACAGTTGTAAACACATGACATTATAGAAAGAGCATAAAAGAGCTCAATAGTGTCATCTCTCTCTGCTTCAGCTCTTCCTGAAGTTCTTCCTTGTTCCTGTTCAGATCAGAAAGAAGTTTCTGATCTTCTTCCTCTCTGTTCACTGACCTCATCATCCTCTCAGTCAGTTGTCGTGTACCGACTCCTCGTTAGCTGGTAGTTCAAAAAGGTTTCCAGTTGTTCAAAAATCACCAAGAATCCGTCTTCAGGACTGAGGGTCTTAGAGTAGCAAAAAAAAATGTGATCTTTCACAAACAAAATCCATGAGCATGATCCAACGTGGAATACAAGTAGCTCTCTCTTAAACACAAAATCAGGTATGGGCCACATCATCCTCTTCCAATCCCAGTGGTCACTCAGTTCACTGTCTCCTTTTATTTTTGGAATCTCAGCTATCTAACACACCACTATCTTTCCTTAGGGTTCTCTCTGGTACTTAGGATCTATGCCCTTATTAGGAATCAGTTACTCTGACCTCATTCTTACTTTTGACGTTGGGTCCCCCTGTTGGTATAACCCATTAGGTTTAGTTTTAGTTACTCTGAAAAAATAATAAGAATGCCATGCAAACTAATGTAGAATCTACTTTGGTCATGATATTCTACACCCTCCCTCCATCTGTTGCTCTTCTCCTTCTTTCTGCAGATTTTCTTCAGTCTGTCCTTCCATCAGCTTCTCTGTGACGTCACTTACAGATTCACTCTCATCTTCTTTGTTCTTCGGATCACTGTCTGTTGGCTTCGGAGCCTCTCTGGCTTTATTAATTAGTTCAGTCTCTGTCCCATGTTCTGTCTCTCCTGCAACGATGGCTAGATCTGTTGATTCTTCTCTGACTTCAGACTCAGCCTCTGGTCCTTCGTTTTCAGCACCTCTAGTGTTGCTCCCTGTGTTCACAAACAGTCAACAGAGTTCACATGACATTATGTCCAAACACATTCTCTGTTGATTTCTATACATGTCTGGGGCTAAAAAACACAGATTTTTTTTTCTTTCTGTCATTTATGAAAAAAGTCTAAGTCTCTAATATTGTTCTCTTCATTGGTTGGGTTTCGGCATGAAGAGTGAGATTGGCTCAGGTTAGGTCAAAGGAACTGTTCAGCCAAAAATTAAAATTCAGTCATTATCTACTCACAAGATTTATAGTAAACAAAAAAAAAAGAGCTTCACAGCGAAATAGTGTTGCAGCATTCTCCTACACGACTGAAGTAGCCGGCCACTTGTTTTAAAATGGAAAAAAATAACTAAAAGAAAACATAAAATGGCTCCATACAGCTTGAAAATATTCACTGAAGACATTAATTACACTTTTATTATTTAGTCTTCGCTGTAGCTTCAAGTCGTAAAGCGTCAGTGGGCAGCCCATCTGAAGAGGGTGGACGAGCCTGAGCACATGATGAGGGTGTAAATAACAGCAGTATGGAGACATTTTAGCAGAATGCTGCAACTCTGTTTTACTGTGAAGCTCCAGAAATCTTTTGTGGACTATGAGACTTCACCTGACTTTACATCAACCTGGAGGGAGGAGAGGATGACTGGATTTTACATTTTTGGGTGAACTCTTCCTTTAAGACATTCAGGGTAAGCCAATCAGAGGCAGAGTAGGGTGGGTGAAAAGCATTGAGCTCCGTAAAAACAATCCTGAGGTTAACTTCACCCTCTTGAAGCCGAATGAATGCTTTTTTCTTTGTTTAATCTTTTTGCCTCTGAGGACTTCCAAAGAAAATCAGAGCAGTGATCTTAAGAAGAAAAGATTCTGCTGTATTTAAATTAAACTTAACTGATGTCATAACAAGGTCATTTCAAACCCTTTCCCGAAAATGACAAACAATTGCCTTTATGAAGTCGTGTAATCCTCAAGGTGATCTTATTAAAAGTCGGACTTGTGTGTGAAAAACTTTGGTGTCTGACAAACTTACTGGTTCTGTTTTGTCTCCATTTCCACACACCAAAAATGGCTGCTTGAACTGCAAGAACAGACATGATGCCGAGAATCAAACCAATGATGACAGGAAGAGATGAACTAGAACCAGACAGGTCTGCAAGAAATGATAAAGCACAGGGCAGAAGTCTGTGAGGTATAATTACAGTTATCTGAAGGAAAGATAGTGATTCTGTAAACATTTTATTCACTACCTGGAACATGTATGAGTGTCTCTCTGGTCAGGCTGGTGTGGTTCTGTTGGACTCTACAGGTGAAGCTGATGCTGTGTCTCTTCTCCACAGTCACTCTGCTGCTGACAGTATAGAGGTCATCAGGACCTCTGACTGTCTCTGTAGGTCCAGCAGAGAGGAGGTTTCCCTCACTGTCCAGCCAGAACACCTCAGGTTCTGGATACCAGCCGGTAGAGTTACACTGGAGAACCACGGTCATCTGGACATCAGGTGAGGAGGCAGCACCTGAAGACGAGATCATTCATACAAACATTGTTCTGCTGGGATGAACTTGTGCTCACCCCTCCTTCAGTAAGTCTCTATATTATATTGGCTGTGTTTGTTTGATAATCTTGTTTACTTTATCAATATTTGGTTTTACCACCCTTTGCCTTCAAACCAGCATCAGTTCTTAAAGATACACTTGCACAAAGTCAGGGATTCTGTAGGATTATAGTCAGGTGTATGATCAACCAGTTTCACCAAACAGGTGCTAATGATCATCAATTTCACATGTAGGTTGAAACACAGTCATTAACTGAAACAAAAACAGCTGTGTAGGAGGCTTAACCGCCAAAATCTGCTACCAAGGTGAGGTTGTGGAAGACAGTTTCATGTCACAGGTCATACACCATGGCAAGACTGAGCAAAGCAGCAACACACAAGGTAGTTATATGAATCAGCAAGGTCTCTTCCAGACAGACTTTGAAGCAAACTGAGGTTTCAAGATGTGCTGTTCAAGCTATCTGAAGAAGCACAAAGTAACAGGCAGTGTTGAGGATCGTAGACGCAGTGGTAGGCCAAGGAAACTTAGTGCAGCTGATGAAAAACACATCAAGTATATTTCCCTTTCAAATCGAAAGATGTCCAGCAGTGCTATCAGCCCAGGTACATCCATCTACTGTCCTGAGAAGTCTGGCCAGAAGTGGTCTTCAGGTAAGAGTTGCAGACAAAACGCCAAACCTCAGATGTGGAAACAAGGCC